>JAQZBX010083073.1:0-13439 GCA_029593785.1 Cabassous unicinctus
CATTTGCTGTTTTTGTGTCCATTCACTGGGCAATTCTCTGTGTCTGTTTCCTGCCCTCTCTTCTCATCCTTCCCCTGTCTGCACCAGGATTCGATCCTGAGGACCTCTGATATGGGAGAGAGGCGTTCTACCACCTGTGCCACCTCAGTTCCTGGTTTTTCGGCACATCTCATCTTGGCTCTCCCCTGTGTCTCTCTCCTGTTACGTCATCATCTTGCTGTGTGGCTCAGCGGGGCCTGGCATGCCCGCACGCGGGGCCTGGGGGCACACCCACACATAGGGCCTGGCGACCCGCGCACCTTCTATATTTTTCTTTTACTTTACTGGGAGATCAAACCCAGTTTCTTCCATATGGAAGATGGATGCCCAACCATTTGAGCTACATCTGCCCCCCCCTACATTTCTTTTGATTAATCAATTTTGGAAGTGCTTTGCATGTCATTTATTTTTTAAACTAGAAAAGTAGTTATTTATTAAATACTCTTGCACAAAAGAAAGGAGAAATTTTATGGATTATTCATAGATGAAAGGAATCTTTCAAGTTGTCTTAAGATTTTAAATAAAGTCAAATGAGGTAAATGACTAGTGTGATGGTTTGAAGCTCTGTGTACCCCAGAAAGCATGTTCTTAAAGTTGATCCATTCCTTTGGGTATGGATCCATTGCAAGTAGGACCTTTTGATGAGATTACTTCAGTTAAGGTGTGGCCCACCTCAGTCAGGTTGGGTCTTCATCTTATTACTGGAGTCATTTATAAGAGAATGAAATTCAGACAGAAAGAAAAAGCCACAGAAAGACCAATAAAAAGCTGAAACTAGTGGAATCCACAAGAGAAAGGAGAGACCAGGAGACATTGCCATGTGACAGAGAAACACAGAAGCAGAGAGAAAGTCATGAAGCAGGAAGCAGGAAGCTGTGGGCAACAGAACCTGGAGAAGATCTCTGGCACCAACCCCAGAAGACCAGTCTTTGGGAAGAAAGCATTGTGTTGGTGATGCCTTGATTTGGACTTTTTCCCAGCCTCAAACTGCAGGTGAATAAATTTCCATTGTTTAAACAGACCCATGCCATGGTATTTGCTTGAGCAATGTAGGAAACGAAAAAAAAGAACTAGCTATTCTAATATACTCATGATTTTCAGCACTCCTCTACTGTGAAGGACAAACATCAATTAACTAACTTTGAAACACCAAATGTCTTTAAATGTACTTGTCAGAAGGGGTAAATTAATGAATCACTATTTTCAGAGGCAAATTGACACTTGATTTTTCCTTCCAGATTCAGAGGACATTGAGAATGGATCAGTTGAGTGGGAAGGGGAACATATCCAGTTCTCCTGTCCATCCTATAATCTTCATTCCATCAAATGTTAAATGAATGCTATCTCCACATTGTACCACTACTTCAGCTGTGAAGAGGTAGTTATTAGGTCCTTGACTTAATAACTCCATATTCTTGTCCCTTAACATACATCATCCCTTTCCTCCCACAAGATGCCATTACCAATACCTGATCCCTTTCCATAGTCTATTGATTCTAACGTATTTTCAGAAGACTCATTCCCTCAAGTCCTTACTTGCCTCCTTATGCAACTGAGATTACACAGTTCATCTCTGAACATTAATGAACTTTTTGCACACACCTGTAACCATCGTGTCTTTCTCTATCTTAGTAATCCTGGTTCGTTAGTATCATCCCCTTTCTACAAATGAGAAACCTGAAACACAAAGAAAATAAGAAACTTGCTTAAGGATCAGAGTTGATAGGTTGCATAGAAGTAAAATCTGACACTTTGCTTTGTCTCCAAGAAAACTGTATATTTCATATGTCAAAATCAGGGCAAAAATTGTAGCCTGTAACAAACTAAAATTAAGAGAGTCATCCTGATTGGTTCATGTTCTCAAAATCATAAAATTTTGAATATTATCATTAAACTGGATTTTCTAAAAATCAATTTTACCCTTAATTCTTTATATGCTGATATCTGAAGACTGAATATGGTAAATATTTGAAAAAGTTGTTCTTTATCCACCATTGAACAGATGAATGTACACTAAGATCTTATTAATTTTACATTTTTTCCCTTTTTTGTGTGTTTTGTATTGGACAAATCTGTCCTTCTGAAATCTGATTCTTTCCAAGTCTATATCATTCTCTTTCTAAATACATCCATCTCTGAGTCTTCTTTGATTGTTATTCTTGTAGGTTCCATTAAGATATAGTCTTCCTTTGTTCTACCATCAAAACCAGCAGAAATATGTCATCTGATATCATACCTTGTCTGGATGTGTCTTAGCTGATTCCTCAGTTCAATTTTCCTTGGATCTTCTGGCAAATCTCATATCTGGTGCCTAAACTGTTTGCTTTGTTTGTAGCCAAGTCTGTTTTGAGGGACAACAGTGATGAAATCTGAGTTTTAATTACACAATTGACCATTATGCAATTTCAGTCATGTGGTAGATATCAGAAATTGGGTCCATGTCAGGTGGCAGCTGACAAGAAATCCAAAATCTATTTTCTAGGTTAGTCTATTTTGAAATGTATGTCTGTGTTTGTCTGAAGACTCTGATACCTTCTGACATGTGAAAACCAAGAATTAAAATGCTTCTGTTGGAATCCTCTCTGGTCATATTGTGTTTGCACCAGTATTGATTCTTCTAACAAGGAAAGATTTTGAACAAAAAATCTTTCATCTCTAGCAAGAAATGGTCAACTTTTATTGATTGCTGTACAAAAGCCTCTGATTATTGAATGATTCCAAGTTATGTTTCTTCAGGACCCATTAAGTAAGGCTAAAGAAAGGAGATTAGTATTATTTTATAGAAGATTAAAGAAAAACTAAAGCAAAACATTAAAATGCTTGCTCTGTTAAATTCAAAATAAAAATCACAAAAATAAGTTAAAATTTCAAAAATAATGCTTCTCAGAAGACCTAATGGTTTTAATTGTGTCTTTGTTTCTTTCTGTGATCAACAATTCTTACCAGATACTGGCACTTCCATTTCTACCTTAGATCCTGCTGGTTTACTACAAATGAATTCTTTAGCTTGGACAAGGTTTGATAAACATTTGTGTTTTCTGATTGGGAAAACATAGAAAAGAAATTGATATATGGTATCTTAATATGAGGCAAATTAATAATCCAAGTTAAATAACTCTTAAAATATCTAGTGAAACAAGATTCCCATGTCTGTCTATGATGGAGTAAATAGAATCAGATTTACCCTCTTGTCATTCAAAAAATCTATAAAATAGATAAAATTGATAAAACAACCTTTTTCAGTCATCAACATGAAGGCACAGGATTGTGGTCCTCTAGAGAGGGAAAAAGATAAGGTGAGTCCTACAATTGGCGCTATTTCAGTCAGAATGCATTTTCTGGATTGTGCTTCAGGGAGTGGAACCCAATAGAGGACAGTGGCCTTTCTGGATTGATGAGAAAAAAATGGAGGACAGAGAGACAGAGGAAGAAACAGTTTGTGAGGCAGACTACCAGAGAGGAGAAAACAGCTAGAGAAGAGTCTAGAAATGTGCTTAGTGGTCCCCTCTAGGGGTCTCAAGTCTTTGATTGAAAAGGAATTAGTATATTCTTAGGGTAAAATCCACAAGGCCAGGAAAAGAACAAGTGCCAGGAACTCATAACTGTGAGCAATTTCCTGAGGTCACGCAAGAGTGGGAACCATTTGAATTCCAGCCAGCCAGAATAAAGAGACCTCATTAAACACTCGGGGGCAATCAGTAGAAACCACAGAAGGGTTATGCCTGACTAGCAGAGCTAAATTAGGCTAGAGTAAAGCCTTATAGAGTCTAGCCCTGATAAAGGCAATAAACAAGAATGGAAAGAATTGCAAGCAACTCAACTGGTTTCCAAAATAATTTTAAATACCCTTTAAAGGGAATAATGAACTCCAAATATTAAATAACTAACATATATAATGCTCACTATCCAATAAAAAATTACTAGGCCTACAAGAAGAAGAAAATTTTGATTCAAAATAAGGAAAATCAACAAATAGAAATATACCCAAAAATGAAAGAGATGAAGAAATTAATAGGCAAAGAACTTATAACAACTATAATTTAAAAACTAAGTATATGTGAATATAATGAACAGAAAAAGAGAAGATATGAAAGCAAATAAAATTGAACTAGAAATTTAAAATATGTCTAAAGAGAAGGGATATTTCTCAGTTTTATAAAGGCCATGAATGAAAACTCTATAGCAAACATCATACTGAATTATTTTCCCCTGCAATCAACTACAATACAAAAATAGACACTCTCATTCTAGTTAGCAATTGTATTAGTCAGGGTTATCTAGGGAGACAGAATCAACAGGAGATATCTGTAAATAATATGAGATTTTATAAGAGTCTCTCACATGACGGTGGGGATGCACAAGTCCAGGTTCCGCAGGCAGGCTGCAAACCAGGGGATCCGATGAAAGTCCAACGAAGGTCCTTGATGAGTTTCCGAGAGACACTGGCTGTCCAAAGACGAGCTGGGAAATTCTCTCTGAATGCTGAAATCACTTCCCCTTTTAAGGTATTCACCTGATTGGATGAAGCGTCACTCATTGTTGACGGCAATCTCCCTGGTTGATCGTAGATGTAATCGGCCATCTATGCAGTAAACTCACTGATGACTAAATCCCTTAAATGTCCTTGTATTACAATTAGCCCAGTGCTTGCTTGACCAGACAACTGGGCACAATAACCTGGCTGAGTTGGCACATTAGCCTAACCATCACAACATTAACCATTACTAACCATTACTGCCTAGTCAGTGCAATAAGGTGAAATAACTAACTAACTAAATAAATGGAGTACAGATGAGGAAGAAAGAAGTAAAACTGTCTGTTTCTCAGATGACATGATGCTAAAGAATCCACAAAAAGGTTATTGAAAATGAATAAGTGACCTTAGAAAGATCTCAGTATATAAAGTCAATGTGCAAAATTCAATTATATTTCCATGTAATAGCAACAGACAAGTTGAAAAAAATACCTTTTATAATAGCATCAAAAACATGATATGCTCAGGGAGAAATTTAACAAAATATATCCAAGAACTTTTCAATATAAATTACAACATATTCCTGGGGAAATTACGGAAGATCTTAAATAAAAGAATTTATATTCCACATTCAGGAATCAGAACAAAATTCATATACAGATTCAACGAAAATTCCAGCTCAGTTTTGTAGGAATAGACACACTGATTATAAATTTTACATGGACTGAAAAAGACCAAAAGTACCCATAACAACTTTGAAAAAAAATAAATATAGGAGAATTTACACAGCCTGATTTCAAGACTCACCGTAAAACTTTTTATTCTTCAGACAATTTGGTATTCCTGGAAGAATCAATGTAACAGAATTAAAAGTCCAATAACAGACCCCTATACACATTGTCCATATTTGACAAAGATGTCAAGATAACTCAGTGAAGAAAGTCTGGTCTTTTCAAACAAATGGTACTGAAACAATTGGATACCTGTATGGCAGAAAAAAGAAAAAAAAAATGAGCCTTGACTCTTAATTCATACCATACCAAAAATTAACTCCAAATGGATCATTGAACTAAAATTAAAATCTAAAACTACAAAAATTTTAGAAGGAAAAAGAAATTCTTTAAGACATTAAGTTGGAAAATTAGACAAGATATAAATTCAGTGGAAGTTGAACAGAAAACTAAAAGAAGGTCAATGACTTCATGGAGCAAACCATCTTATCAGCACTGGACTTTTAGTTGAGAGAGAAATAAACTTTTATCATATTTATGCTACTAAAATCTTGACACCAATTACTTGGACTCCTAACTAATAATCATGAAAATACTCTGTAGACATTAATGCATTTTTAAATCAATGGTGATGGTCATTACTAATGAATTTAAATACAATCTTTTGGTCTGGGACCAAATCTGTACTTGCCTAAAAATGTGTAAATATATATGAAGATAATTTCTTTTGTTTTAAATGTTAAAATTATAATTCCTTTAAACAAAAAATTAAAAATAAAATTAATTCATCACAATTTTTAGACTTTCACATGATGACCATGAGAATGTACCTGCCAAATCCTCAGCTGCATCAGTGACCACTTGCTCCAGTTGCTGATTTCTGTAACCCACCACTTAATTCATGCTATGGCTTTGTCTCCTATGAGCTGCTCCCAGACAACAATTGTTTTATGACATACACTTTCCTTTAAGACACAGAACTTCTCTGATGGACTATGTGGCAGTTTGAGATTATTTTTGTGAATCCCCAAAAAGAGAAGGATTATGTTTGTAACTTAGTCTGTTCCTCTGGGTGTGATACCCTTTGATTATATTAAATTCAAAGGTTTCAAGTTTACTTGATAAAATCAATTTAGGACTTTTGATTCTACCATGTCATTAAGGTGTAACTCAGGTTGAGTCCCTGACCCCTTGGTGGGCTGATATAAATGGACACTCACTCAACATGACACACAGGAAGAGAGAGTGCTCCATAGACATGGAAGGGGAAAGAACTTTGATCCTGTGGCCCCAGGAAGAGAGGTGAGCCATTCACCTGATAGTTATACATAGAATAATAAAATTGTAAATTATTATAGCTGAGAAGTATTTTAAAGATCTTGTAGGTTCAGGAATATAAAATGTATATCATATTTCATGACAAATCCAATTAATTGATATAGCTGTTTGGGGCAATGTGTTTAGATGAACTCTGAAGCCTCAATCAGTCTCTATGAGAATGTTGTAATCAATTAGTGATAGCTGTCAAGTATTTGCACATAGGAGATACCAGCACCATTTTTCTCACACCTAGCAGGCTCCTAGAAAAATGTTGATTTGAATTTAAGGGCTATCACCAAAATATATTTATAGCCATCCTTCCTCAATTTAATCTTGAGGTGTATGAATGTGGTAAAAAAAAAAGTATTAATCTTTGCATTTTGTAGAAGTCGGAAAATGGAGCACAAAGGAGGCAATTTTTTCAAATATTTTTGATTTATAAAATTGAAAGGCAATCATCAATAAGCAAAACCAAATGCCTGAGATCTAGGTGTCATTTGGTTGAAAAAAAAATGAAGCCCACCAAAACATTTTCTTGCTTGGTATGCAAATGCACAATTTAGTAGCAGCAGCTATAAACACCTTCACTCTGGGAATAACATTACCCTTACTTTATGGAAAAGGCAATGAAATGAGTTAATTGCTTTTGACTTAGTTCAAAAGTGCCCTAAGACATTTATATTCAAAGGAGTGATAACCAAGAATTCCTTTGGGCCTGTAAGGTACTGAAGTTGAGATTTAAATCCAAGCTGCCAAATTCCAGATTTTGAAGCTCTAGTAAGGATAGCTTACATAATTGCTGTCATTAAGTAGATGAAAGAATTTTAAAATTCTCAAGTTTGACCACCTGGTCTCCTTCAAAAGAGGGAAGAGGAATCAGTGGGCTTCCTTAAATCACTGGAAATAAAAGACACATCTGTGTGTTTTATGTTATGATACATTTGGTAAAATGTTTCTAAAGGAATTTTTAAATTTTGAAATTCAGCAGTAGCAATGAAATTAACTCCTGGTACCTAGATAGTGATTACTAAAGGAACTGCCATCTATGTCTAGCTCTTCATCAAGTTGCCACCCTTTCATCCCCAAATGCTACAAATAAACAACAGAAATTTTATCTGATAGAGGTTCTCTCTTACAAGGTTTGCAATGTATGATTAACAAACCATGACATAAAGAAAGGCAACCTCCAGACATAACCTACGTGACTGATTGAGCAAGCCATAGCCTACGTGCTTGGAGGAAGCCCATCTCCTTCCAAGAATGAACAAAGGAGCCACATAGCAGTGGGAGTGGAGCAGATAAGGACCTTCACCCCTTCCAGGCCCAGGCACCACCAACCCCTCCCGCATTCCAAGAATACCCCACCTCCTAGCCCACTACCCCCTAGCCATACAAGGGAAGAATTTGCTTTTGCAGCCCCTTATTGGCCCCAGCCTATTCTTGGTCTCTAACCCCCTCCCCACAAACTAACGTTTCCCCACCTATTGATGTATCATATAAAGTCATATCCACCACCTTCCAGGGGCGGGCTGAAGTCTAATCTTCAGACCCCCTCTGCTGGGAGAACCCCTCAATAAATTTCCTTCCTGCAATCATCAGTCTCCATGTCCCAGTGAGTGCCGTTTGTCCAACATCATCTAATGTGTATCTTTTTCAAAAAATATATTTCTGAAGATAAACTGTGTAAAGGTATCATGAATGCAATCATCAGTAGGGTCACTTGAAAATATCTTAAAACAGGGGTCTTCACCTTTTTTGTTCCACGGACTCCTTTGCCAGTCAGGTGAAAACCACAGACCCCTTACTAAGTCCACATTATACTGTGCATTATTTAATAACTATATCACACCCACACCAACATGTCCTCACAAGAATGGTCTTTTTTTTTTTTTTTCATTTCAATTCAAGCTCACAGACCCATTGTTAAGAACCCCTGTTTTAAAAACCCTTTACAAATTTTAGAAATAAACAAGAAAATGTTCAATACAAGGGTCAAAACCTAGACAATGAAGTCAGCAGATTTTCATTTTTTAAGTGAGTTTAGGGTTTGTTTAGTTTGCATTTCTCTTAGTAGTTATGAAACCATGGGCAGGAAAAACTGGTTGTGGAGATATTGTAAACCCTAACTATGGTAGATTTACTTAATATTGAAATTTATGTTAACTGAGCAATTTACAACTCTGTTGTAACTAGATGCTTACCCGTCCATTATAACCAGTTTGTTTAGCCTATTTCCATTCCTTTATTGTTATCTTATGTTAACTAAGCAATTTATAGCTTTCTTTTACAGCTACTTTATGCTTACTGCAGCTGGCTTTTGTTAGCTTTCAAGGGCTCCTTGGCCAGCTCTTGCACACTTCCTATTAACCATAACTGAAACATAACCAACCAGTACCTGCCAACTTAAATAACGTCACTATCTCCACCTCCCTTTGTTTAAATCCCATAAAAACCCTAAGCTCTTTAGACTTATGGAGACAGATTTAAGCTTTCCTTCTTTCTCCTTACTTGACGCCTTGCAATAAAGTTCCTTCTCTCTTTGAAACCCTTGTGTCACAGAATTCACTTTGTATGCATCAGGCAGACATATATTAAATATGAAGAGGACTGGAAAAGAAGAGCAAGTGAGCTCTGCAAACACAGAGAAAGGAAAAGTAACTGAGTTTCGTGTCAGATGACTCACAAGGAACTGATATTTAAACTGAGACCTGAAGGAAGTATAAAGTTTAGCAAGATGCATAAAGAAAGGGGAGCAGAAAAGAGCATTTTCAAAGACCTGGAGGCAAAAAGAAAGGAATGTTGATACTGAGCAAAAGCAGGTTCTTTCCACCCAATGTGCTTTGAATACCAATTCCTGAGATACTGGGGTTTCAAAGAGAAAAAGTGTTATTTGCTTGCACATAGCAAAGGACAGTGGCCTAAGAGCCCAAAAATTGCCTCTTGGAACTGCAATAATCCTGATAGTTTTATAAATATCCAGGCTTAGCAGTTTATGTTAATGAGTAATTGGGTGGGGCTGGCTCAGTTTCCTTCATTAATAAACATTAGGGGCTCGATAGGATGGAGGGGTACAAAATTGGGGTGAGTCACAAAGTTATTACAATCACAAGACAATCACTATCACAGATCAAGACATCTGGTATAGAAGGAGTACAAAACTAGAATCAATTACAAGGCTTTTCTTATGGATTTCAAACAGAGGAAGGTGGAGCGGTTACATTTCAATAGAAATGTTCATATGCAAGGGGTCAGATCAACCTGGAATCATCATAATGGCAAGTCTTAATTAGAAATGATCAAATACAAAGATAAGATCAATTGGAATAATCACAGTAGCAGGTTTTAGTTGGAAATAACTATATACAAAGGTAGGATAAGTCTGGAATACACAATTGCAAGCTTTTAGTTGGAAATGGCCAAATACAAAGGATGGGGTCACTCCAGCTAGTTTCAGCAATTTCAGATATTAACCTTTGGCTATATTATAATATACTGGAAGTAAAAGGCATCTATATATTGATTCAGTAATCGTAATTATTCATTAATTTCTAATTCTTGGTTGTATTCAAAGACATGAAATAACTTTAGTGTGTGTTATGGACTGGACCGTATCTCCCAGGAAGATATGTTCAGGTCATAGCCCCTGGTTCCATGAATGTGACGTATTTGGAAATAGGGTCTTTGAAGATGTGATGGGCTCCGATGAGGCCAAAGGGGATCAGGGTGGGCCTAATGCAATATGACTGGTGTCCTTATGAGACGAGGAGACAGAGAGGAGAAGGCCGTGTGATGGCCGAGGCATGTGTAGCCATGGGCAGCTGGCAATCCACCTGAAGCTAGAAGAGGCATGGAAAAGTCTTTCCTACAGACTTTTCAAAGGAAGCTTGGCCTTGCCAACCCCTGGATTTTGGACTTCTAGCCTCCAGAGCCATGAGACAGTAAGTTTCCTTTGTCTCAAGCTACCCAGTTTGTGGCACTTCGTTATGGCACCCCTAGGAAACTAAGGCAGTGTGCTCGCATCACTGAAGGGAGAGTTGTGTTCAGACTGTTTAGTACTGTTAGGAATGAGACTAAAAGTAATAGTTAGGGATGCAAGTAATCGCTCATTCAGATCTCTAAGTCAACGTTGGGAGTTTGAAATGTTTCTTAGAGAAGTGGGGAGTCATTTAAAGATTTCAGCCAAGAACTGACTCTTATGAGTCACTTTTTTATTTTTACTTTTTCACATCTAGTAATTGTTTTATTAAATGCTGGGTATTTTAAATATGTTGATTTTTTGAAATTTGTAATATTCCTTTAAAGTGCATTGGGCTTTACTCTGCTTGGGAGATAGGTTTCTTTCAGATCAGCTTTCTCTTTTCAAGGCTTGTTTTTGCAAGGCGTTGTGGAGTTTTGCCCTACCCACGAGGATTTCTGGAGCACTTTATCCACAGAGCTCTCCCTAACTCAGTGGTCTTCCCTACAAACGTCTGACCCGTTTGCCTCTCTGAACTCTGAGCTCGGTCTCTGCTACTAAAGAGTGCACCTTGGTCTGTTTAGGATCCCCCTTCCTGTATCACCATTTGGAAAGTGCCTCCAAGCCCTTCCTTTGTGTTTCCTACCCTTGACGGTCACAGTGCTGAACTGCCTGCTGTCATGGGGAAAGGGTAAGTTTGGTCCTAGTTACTCCATTAGGGCATCGAGCAAAGTCTATGCATGCTGTTTTTATTTAGATAGCGTCTGTAGGATGGAGGTGTCAGGGGAGTTGTTTTCCTCTCTTCAGCTCACTTCTCTGTGCCACCCCTAGAAGCAAATAGCTCAAAGTTGAATAATAATCTCTGGGGCTTCACTGTATTACAGTAACACATATGAATAAATGTTTGAAAGAAATGCCATAAGACATCACAGGAAAAGAAAAATTATATTTGATATACTGTTGCAGAGAAGTACATGTATTTATAATGTAATAATAAAAACAATTACATAAGAGATACTCTTAAGGATTTACTGTATACCAAGTTCTGTCTAAATGCTTTTCATGAATTACTTTATTTAATTTCTTACACAATGCTTATAAAATAGGGTGTGGCATACTTGATTTTACTCAGTGGCTCACCTGAAGTCACCAATAAATGATAGGAAAAATTTTGAACATCTTTGTCTAACTCTTTCACTATTCTTCTAATTCATTATAAAAGTGTTTGTTAAAAACAGTTAAAATTCCCAACAAAATTCCTTTTCAGAAAATTGCTCTTCTGAAATATGTTTTGCTATGTGATGGCATCTCACTGTACTATTTTTTCAAAGCCTGTTTTGTTCACATTTACCTAAATATTTTCTTCTAATGCATTCAAAATTTTTACCTTTTTCCTAAAAACAAAACTGAACTGAGAATCAATATTCAATTTTAAAAAAAGCTATAACCTCAGTTCCAATTAAGGTTGTGCCACTTTTAGAGCTATTATTAAGGTGATATCAGATTCTAAACCCAATTTAGAAATTGTTTTGTAAGAACTAATAAGAGTCTAGCATTTTATGTAGAAACATGCTGTTCTGGGAATAATTAGTATTTAGTTTATATTTTCAGATAAATGTAAGAAATTCAATATTCAGAAAGAGGTAAGCTAACTGGAATAAGAAACTCTCAGTAGGAACATTATTTCAACTATTTCTTTCAGATAGGAATTCAATGATTAATCAAGCAACAGACTGATTAATATTAGATAATATAAAATTGAACATTATAGTAATAATGTTTCTTCCCTTTCCTCTCAAAATTTCAGGAACATTTATTTTCACATTTCAGGTTCAATGGTTAAACTACAAATAGATAACTTCTAGTGCAGATACCATGGTTTCTATGAATCTATAGGTCACTGCACTAATTAGACACTATACTGTCCATGACTAATACATGCTTCTTTTCCTTTTCTCTTTTTTCTCCTTTCTCTTTCCTTCTCCAAATTTCCTTTTCTTCTTCTTTTTTAAAAATTTCTTCTGCCTTCCTCTTGGTTTCTGTATGGCCTGAAATTTCTTGTAGTGCTTTGATGCCTTGAGCCTCACAGGTCCCCAAAGCCTTGACCATGAGTTTCTCTGCTCTTTTCAGATATGTCCCCCATCCATCAGGAAAATCTCCTTACTGGCTAGTTTCTTAATCAGCCAGACAAACCACACCCAACCTAGTCCTCAACCTAGTGAAGGTCACCTCCCTTCTAGCCTGCGGAATTATTTAAACAAGCCAATGACATCCTCCTGCCAGAGCAAAAGGTCACCTACCCTCTTATTGCTACAAAGCTGGCCTCCTACAGCCCCTGCTTGCTCACTCTGTCCCTAGGTGTAAACATCCTGTGCCTGGATGGTGTGAGGTGTCCTCCTTCCCAAGGCTGTGAGTCTATGTGATTCACAAACTGCTACCAATCTCAACTGTACAGTGTCAGGTATCATTTATTCAACATCTTGTACTATTTAGGGCAGAGTTCCTCTCTCACAAAGGGATAAAAAGAAGGTGTGTGACAAGCAGCAAGATGGCAGCCGAGTAAGGCGCTCCTAGAACCAGCTCCTGGCTACAGGGTAGTTAGTAATCACCCAGAGCTATCTAAAGCACCTGTTTGGGGGCTCCAGGAGACCAGAAGAGCATCCTGCAACATCCTTGAAAGAATGGAAGGAGACTGCCCACCTGCAGAGAAGATTCCTGAGCAGAGCCCTCCACGCCCCGGAGGCCGGCGCCCATCCTCCACAGGAGGCATAAGCCGCCCTGGGAGCTGTTCCGCGGCTGCAATTGGAAGCTCCACTTCCCCAAAACGGGGAGGAGGAGACGGCTGGGCACCAACTTCAGCCACTGACTGTTAAATTCAGCAGGCTAAAGTATAATCCTAAGAACAGCTAAAGTTTTAACC
>JAQZBX010083074.1:0-13440 GCA_029593785.1 Cabassous unicinctus
AAAAAATCTTTCTATAATTTTCTAAGTTTCCAGAATTAGTCTATGGCTCTGGACAGCAGCCTCTTTGGTGTGGTCCTTTTATGTGACTTTTCAATAAGGCTCATCTGTTAGGGTTATTTGAAGATCAGAAGAAATATGTAAAAACATTTCCTAGGATGGAAAATGTTCCAAACTAAATGCTGATTATATTATGCTTTCTAGAATGAGAGAGTTGTTTACTTCTAAAGCCCTATTTTACTCATCCAGACCCATTCAGCTAAACTGACCTTTAGCAATAAGAAAAAAAATTTAAGAAAAGTGTAAGAAAAATTAGCATTTTGCCTGATATTTTGACATTGAAATAAAATTTTGTTCAGCTAAAAATACAGTGGGTCACCTCAAAATCTCCAAATCCTTTATGATGACAAACAAGGATTATGTATTTAGCAGTAACTTACTCCAGAGAAATTACATTTATACAGAAAGATGCCATTAAAATTTTTTATACCAATCTTAGAGGATACTTCCCACATATTTTCCTGGGGGAAGGATGTAAGAGAAATTTTTTTTTGGCTTCACAAAAAAAATGTTCTACTATGGAGAATCTTAATGACAGAAAATGGAAAAATTCTTTAGAGAACAAAGTATTTAATGTGAAGCAGTGTTTCAAGAATCAGATTCATTTATTTCTGAGAATCAATCAGATGATAATTTTTCTGATCAATGGACGTGAAAGGAAGAGACACCCACACTTCTACATCCTCACTCCCCACAGGAGGGAGGGTAAGTCTCATCAAAGATCATTATGAGTGTGATCCACCATAGGGCAAAATCCGTCTGTGTGATGGATCTGTGAAACCTAAAAACAAGTTATCTGTTCCATTATATAATGGAGAAACAAGTGTAGGATAAACATCCCATTCCAGTAGGGAGAAATTGGAAGGAAAATAAGGTCACAGTTCCCAAACAAGTCCAAAACCCAGCATTGAAAACTGCATTAGATTTCAAGGTCTGAGAGCCATGTATGGATTGATGTTTGTCCTCTGGGCCTCATGGAGCAGCAGCCCCACCCTTTCTAAGGGATTGCACAGTGGTCATGCTCTCCCCAACCACCAGGGCACAGGCTCCACTGTCTCTGAGCAATGCAGTAGCAGCATTCTCCCTGAACAATGGAGTATAAGGCTTACCCTCCTCCAGTGCAGGGGTAGATAGGCAACTCCATCCAACCATAGAAGTGGACCCACCCTTTCAACACAAAGAGATCTTTTTAGGTCCAGAACTTTGCTTCCAAGGTTCTGTCCTTTAGTCATACTTCCTTTAATTCATTCTTTCTCTGTCACTTTCAGCCCAGGCTGGCAGTGATTATGCTCATACAAGTTTTACATAAAACTTGTCAACTTTGTGTGAAATTCAAGTGAGTCCAAACTATCAAACAATAGAACTTTCCACAGATCCTTATTGGATAATTGTATTTCCAACCCTGACTTCCACTAAAATGGCTGACTGGATCCATGTTCAGTTTTACTCTCCTGAGAAAAAGGTTGTTCAGTTAAACCCTCATGTGGAGTTCTGTCCTCTGGGTTCAGAGGGTTGCCTGATAAAGTTGCTTCTGACCCCAGTCTTAGAGCTCACAATCTGGGTAGACTCAGCATATTCCAAACCATCAATTTCTGGGGTTTTTAGTGCTTAAAAGTTTAGTTCTCAGCTTGTGTCCCTTTCCTCTCATATTTTAGTGTAATTTACAAGGAGAAGCCAGGGTATATTTCCATACTTAGCTTGGAAATCTCCCAAGTTAAATAACCACTCTCATTTCTTATAAGTTCCACTTTCAATCCAACATCAAAACACAATTTTGCCAAGTTCTCTGCCACTTTATAACAGGGATCACATTTCCTCCAAATTCCAGTAACATATTCATCACTTCTTTTAAAGTTTCATCAGAAGTAACTTTGACCTCCATATTTCTACCAACAGTCTCATCAAAGAAATCTAGGCTTTTTCTACTAAGCACAATTCTTCCAGCCTTTCTCTGTTACCACTTCCAAAGCCATTTCCACATTTTCAGATATTTGTTATAGCAGCATTCCACTTTTTGGTACCAAAACTGTTTTAGTTTCCAGTTAATAAAACAAGTACCACACATTGTGGTTGCTTGACAACAGCAATTTATTGGCTCATGGTTTCAGAGGCTAGAAGGCTGTCTTCCTCCCAGGGTTGGTATCTTCTGGCTTGCTGGCAATCTCTGGGGTTCCTTGGCTTTTCTGTCACACAGCAGTGCACATGGTGATGTCTTCCCCTTCCTCCCCTGGGTTTCATTGACTTTTGGCTTCTGGCTGTTCCCTGTGGCTTCTTCTCCATCCACTTTCACTCTGCCTATAACGTACTTCAGTAACCCAGAATAAAGGCCAGTTGGGGCATACTTTAACCAAAGTAATATCTTGAAGAAATCTTATATACAATGGAACCACACTTACTAGAATGCAGACCAGGACCAATAACATGTCCAAACTGGGGTACACAATTCAATACAAAACAGAGAAGGAGAGAAAAGGTCAGTGATAATATTCAAAGAAATAATGACTGAAATCTTCCCAGATTTAATGTAAGACATGAATATACACATCCAAGATGAACAACAAACTCCAAACAGAAGATTGTCAAATGACAAAGATAAAGAAAGAATCTTGAAACTCACAAGGAGAAGCACTTTGTCACATCATATACAGTTGTTTTGGTTTTGTTTTGCTTTGTTTGTTTTCCAAGGAAAATTCTTCTATTTCATTTTGGGGGGAAATTAGATAAAATTCCCCCCATCATTAAATGGAAACAACCAAATACACATTGATATTTAAATCTAGGGAGCAAAAACAGCAAATGAAAACAACAATAACAAAAAAAGCATATAAAAGGAAAATGAAGAACATGCATTTGTAGATGTATCTCTATAAATGAAAGAACATTTTAGCCAACAAATCCTTTACATTTTCAAATAAATTAAAGAAAAGATAAAAGATGCTTTGAAAGGAAAACAAACAGAGAAGAAAAAAGTATGTAACATCATGGAAATAATTTTAACAGCATTATAAGAAGTAAGTAGCAGAAATTACATGCAGACAACTGAATTTGTGATAAGCAAAGTGTTTGTTTGCCAAAGGGTTGCTGATGCAAGGTACCAGAAATCTGTTGGCTTTTATAAGGGGATTTATTTGGAGTAAAACTTATAGTTACAAGGCCATGAAAAATCTAAACCAAAGCACCATCAGAGATGCTTTCTCACCAAAGTCAGCTATTGTTGATCCTGATGTGTTAACACGTGGTAAAGCAAGATGGCTGTCGACCTCTGCTGAGCCTTTCCTGTATGTCAAATGGCAGGATCAAAAATGGCAGAGCGCGTTCTTCCTGTGTTTGTCTATGTAAATCTATTTTTATCAGACCCATAAAGGGGGCAGGGACTCAACCTGAGTCACACTTCACTGATATAGTCCAATAAAAAGCCCTACAGCAATCATAACAGGTAATCTAATTAAAGGCCCTTCAACCGAATTTAATACAATTACAAAGTATCACACCAAGAGGAATAAATTAATTTACACACATAATATTTCTTTTTCTTTTTTTTTTTTTTGATTCATAAAATTATCTCAAACTGCCACACAAAGTTTCTGAAATTTTACCAACAGAGTAATATATCTTGATGAAATTACTGGCTTGCCAATAATTCATTGTTAAAGAAAGCTTGGTAGGGTTTAGGGGCAAGAAAAGAACCCTTTTAAGTTTTATGCTTGTGAATTTGAAGTGAAAGAAATCAGCAGTATTGTGTGACTTTTCTAAAACAGCTTTTGACTACAGGGGATCAGACAAAAAAACAGGCTATTTAGGCTTAACCTGGTGGAGGATTTTACAATGGAGGAAGAGAGAGGCAAGGAGGTTGAAGTTATTTTGCAAGGAGTGATTATAATGTCAGGTCATTCAACATAAACGGAATAAGGACAGAAATTAAAAAATAAATAAATAAAGAGTGTCTAATGGACTATGAGAACATGAAGGAGTCACTGAAAGGGAGATAATGATGAGCCAGAGTACAAGAAAGATAGAAAGTAGTAGTCAGTCCAACTCTGTCACTTTCAGGAACACAGAGTCCAAAGTAGGGCCCAATGATAAGGCACCAAACTCCGGAGCTATCTGCCCTGATATAATTCCTGGCTGTCTCCAGAACCCTCAGGAGCCCTTCTATTTGGGGTGATATCCACATTGGAAGCCTATGAGGTCCTATTGAGATATGCATAAGTGTTACCTCAGGGATGACCTCCCGACTCACTTTGACGTCTTTTAGCCATATGAACTCATTTGTCTTTACCTTTTCCCCCTTTTATTCAAGGTCTTTTTCCAGTCATATTGCCAGTTGGCACTAGGTAGTAATCCCTCGCTGTCAGGGAGGCTCATCCCTGGAGTCACGTCCCATGCTGGGATGAAGGTAATGCATTCATATGCTGAGTTTGGCTTAGAGAGAGGCCACATTTGAGCAACAAGGAGGCTCTCAGGAGGCAACCCTTAGGCATCCCATAACAATAGGCTAAGTTTCAGTTTCAAGAGCATAGACTCGTAAGGCTAGTCATCAATAACAAGAGCCCATCAGTGGATCATCCTCCTGAGAGTGACAGAGTTGGACTCAAATATGTCCTCCCTCCACAAGGTCCATCAGTTCCTTCTATTCAAACCTATATGTGATGCTGGAGTTTGTAGGCGTACTTCCAGAAACTGGAGTCTTTGGCCTGCCCATGTGTCAGCTGGGCCTGGAATCTCAGTGCAGCAGCAACTCCTACTCTACAGCTCAATGGACTCACCCAGGACACCTGGCAGGGAGATGATGATGGACAACAGCCATCCCAGGGAATGGAGAGAGTCTGCAGCTGCAGGCAGGATAATCCCATCCATCTTACCCATGGGATATAAGTCCCCTTTCACTTGGAGGTGGATTGGACATCACCATCCCAGACTCTTCAGGATTGAGGGGAGAGCTGTGGACTAGAGTGGACTTACTGGTATTCTGTTATAGACATATTGTGATTCAAGTAATGGAAGAAATTACAACATTAATGTGGAGCCAGTGGCCACTGGATGCTTTGGGGACAAGGAGAGGGAAAAGCAGTTGTAATACAGGGGCTTTTTTGGGATTTGGGAATTATCCTGAGTAACATTGCAATGACAGATATAGGCCATTTTACATCAGCATATAACATGCAGAACTGTGTGGGAGAGAGTGTGGTCTACAATGTGAACTATTGTCCATGCTAAGTGGCAAAACCCCAGGATGTATATATCCATTGCAGGTGATGTGTCACACTAATGAAAGAAATTTATGTGGGAGGTTGTGGGAGGTGTGGAAGGTGGAGCATATTGGAATCTCAATAATTTTTGTGTAGCATTTGTATAATCTAAGTATCTTTTAAAAAATAAAAAAAAATTATTTAAAAAAAAAGAAATAGTGGTCAGAGTGGGGTATTAGAAATTGAGATTTTGGAGGTGGTGTGGATACTGGCAATGACAAAGATATGACGGGAGCTTCTGGTAGGGCTTTTCTTCTGATTTCTCATCTGAAATCATGGCGGCAAGAGGGCAGTGGGATGACATATTTAAAGTGCTGAAAGCAAAATTTGTCAAACAAGAATTCTATATTTGGCAAAATGTCTTTCAAAAATGAGGGAAAGTTTAAAACATTCCCAAATAAAATTGGAGCAAGTTTGTCACCACTAGCCTAGCCCCACAAGAGATGCTAAAGAGAATTATGCAGGTTGAAAGAAAGGAGAATGGATATGAGATCAAAGTCACATGAAGAAATAAATATCTCCAGTGATTGTAACGACGTGGGCAAATATAAATGCCAATACTATCATGTTTTTTGTTTGTAAATCTACTTTTTACTTCCTCCAGGATCTAAAAGGCAAATGCAAAAAATGTGATAAATCAGTGGATTTGGACTCATAATGTATAAACATGCAATTTGTGACAAGTACTACATAAAGGTGGAAGGATGGAAGAGTACAGGAACAGAAATTCTGTATACTATTGAAGCTAAGTTAGTATCAAAGCAAATGATATTGTTATAAATTTAGGAATTAAATTTGGTACAAAGAAAATATCAGAGAATAGACAAGCTCATAGAGACAGAAATTAAAGTACAGGTTACCAGGAAACAAGGCAGGGGAAATGGGGAGTTAATGCATAATGGGTGTAGAGTTTACTGTTTGGGGAGATAGTATAGTTTTTGCAATGGAAGGTAGCGAATATACAGCAGTATTGTAAATGTGATTAATCTCATTGAAAGATATGTTTGAGAGTGGTTGAGATGCAAAAGTTTATGTTGTATATCTGTTTTCAAAATTTTAAAAAGAAAGAAAGAGCAGCTAAAAAGACAATAGCAATTAAATGTACCACATGATCCTGGATCGGATATGCGAAAGAAAGAGAAAAGACTCTAAGAGATATGGTTGGGATATATAAACAATTGGGATATATACTGCAAACTTTATACCAATATTACATTTCTTGAACTTGAAAACTGCAATTAAAGTGGTTACATAAACAAATATCTTTATACTTAGGAAATGTACATGGCAATATTAAGAGTTTAAGGAGCATGATGTATATACAACATACACTCAAGTGTTAAGAAAATGGACTGATTAGACGAATGGATGGATGGATAGATGATAGCTAGCTAGATAGAATGATACGGAATGTGACAAAATGTTAATATTAATGGCTCTTGGTACCTGAGGGTACAGGGGTATGTTGGAATCCTAGTATGGAGTGTGTATTATTTTTGCAATTCTTTTGTAAGTTGAAAAGCATTTCAAAATAAAAACTTAAAATAATAAATAAAAAGTAAAAATAAATATAAAATCCAAATGCTGTTTTGACAAATATTGCACTTTTTCTACTTATAGTTGATGAGAATTGCTGATTTGCTTTCAAAAATAGCTATATGCACCTAGACTTGGAGGAAATTCTTCCCTCTCCTATAATTTGGTCAGGTACTCCCATTCTGAAGTGTGGCAGAGGAAGCTAGAAAGGTGGATATGTGCAAAGTGACTAATGAGTGTTAATAAATTAGGGCTGGGATTGTTATCTCTGCCACCTTCCTGAGATTCCCCCATTATGTGTAGGAAGTGACAAAGTTGCAACTATCCTTGGATAAGTGTAAACACAAGTTTTTTACTCTAAGTGTGAGTTTGCTTGTAATAATGATTCATCCAGATGAGAGCAACCAGCATTATCAGATTCTTTGCTTATTTAAGTTCCAGAATTACAAATTATTTTATTAGATAAATTTTACATGCAACAGTAAGCACACAGAATTATTTTGTTTTTTTTCTAGGAAGCAAACTTCCCATATTTATATTTGAATTTAATAAACAGCATCAGAATTTCATGCAGAATTATTTTTCTGACATTTTATCGTTTTTCTCTGCTCACATACAAAAAAAGAAAAAATAAGAGTTTGTATATTTGATTTCAATATTTCATAAGAAATGGTTTATTTGCCTCCAAAACTAACATGATGATAACTTTTAGGTAATGAAGTGATAAACCTGGAAATGGGACAGATATGGGGACATAAAATTCAGTTTGCTTAAAAATAAACCCTATTTAGTATTTACTATAGATCTGACACATGACTTTTGAAGTGAATGCATAGAAAGATTAACCAAGAATAAGTGAAATGAAAAGCCATTGTTATCATATTGCTTATACAAGTTTATTTATATAATAATATTTAAATATTGAGGTATGTTTGCGTTTAATATTTTCTAAAAATAACATTGACAATGTATGTGGAAAGATGATGTTTTATAATCGACTTTTTATTTTTAAGTCCATATATAGAATTCTATATCTTTTAACAGCGAATAGTGTGTAAAAAAAAAAATAATAATTACTCCCTTACACACCCTATGTTAAATATATATGAATGGTGAATTTCCACCAGTCTAGAAAATAGTGGCTTTCCTTTTTCTGCTACTTCGTCCTTAGTTTAGGTCTAAAGTACACTAGTTTAGTGGGGGGAAAGGCACACACACAAACATATATATATATATAGGGGGTGGGGAAAGAGAGAAGTAGAGAACTTCTGTTTCTGCCATTAAGTAAGAAAACAGATATCATGCAGTAATTTCTCATAGTGTTATATTCTTTCCTCAAATATATTGTCCCTTTCCTTTTCTTTTCAGTTCAAAAACAGTAGCTTGGGGACATGAGCAAAATCTTAGAGTGAGAAAGGAAACACTCCCCCATCTTAATAAATATACCAGGAGAAAGGAAAGAATGAGCCCAGTAAGGGCAAAATGCCATGATACATGGTAAAGGGATTCCCAAGGATACCACAAAGAATTCCACAAGTATATGCTTCCTAAGGAAGATGATTCTGCTACATATTGAAGCATTTAATGCAATTTACTGAAAATAAGCAGATATTGTATACTGAAATGCACATATGTGTTACAGATTGGAGCTTTTCATCAGTAACATAATAACTCCCCTTAGGTTTCACAGTCATTTCCCAAATAGGCAGACAGACACATGTGATACTAGTGGAAAAAGATGGCTTTGTTTTTGTGAGATATGTAGTTGGATTAAGCTGATCAAAACAGAGGTTGTCCATTTTGTTTCTATCAGGGAATTTTTGGTCCCCAGACAAATTTGTCATTTTTTTTTTTAGAAAATTAGAAGAGTATTTCTGAACTATGTAATGTGTGAGTCTATTCGAGAAATTGGACATTTCTCCATATATGTGGAATTTGTTTTGTTACATAACAAATTTATTATATATCATCCATGGTATTCACTATGCAAAAAACATGTGAGTTAAGTGTGCACATGTTCCCTAAAATAAATAACTGTCCCTGATGAGTAGGTATTTTGATCCCAGAGGCTTGTGTTGTAATTAATACTGATGGAGAAACCAGAGTCAGGAATTTCTTTAGCAGATACATTATCACACATTTCCAGTTTGGGCCATCTGAGCTCACCATAGGTGGCACTATGCAGGTATAATGCTCACTGGCCGAAAATACCTCAGCAGATTCTAACACAATCAACTAGACTAGGGGCCAGCAAATTTTTTTCTGTAAAGAACCAGATAGTAAATATTTTAGGATTTGCAGGCCATACACTCTCTCACATTAACTCCTCAACTCTGCCACTGTAGCACGAAAGCAGCCACAGACAATATATAAATGGATATATATGGCTGAGTTCCAATATAACATTATTTAGACTTGACCCATGGGTCATAGTAGTTAGCCAGCCCTGGATCTAGACATCATAAGGTTTTCAAAAATAATTTAAGGATTTTGGTGTGAATTTGCTCACAAAATTGATTGTCCTTTTGGATTTGGATTTATTTTTAGTTTCCTTCGACATTATATATATACGTTTACATTTGTGACCTGCTGATGTAACCACATTTAAATGTTCTTTGTTATCAATAAGTCTGGAAACTTCCCTCAGAAGTTCCTTTTTTGAATTTATTTAATTAAAAATAAGTGCATATATCATATTGTATTCTGGAATGTTTTAATGGAGACTAACAAAGCCTGCAATGAGAAAAATGGGACAGGAGTTATGGTAAGATACAAAGCTAAGATGCAGCAGGATTCAGGTCTGTCCACAAAGGGTAGGTCACAAAATCCCATGCATTCTAGAAGAGGAACACATGTTTATGTCAAAGCCTTCTTAACAGCTAATGTGAAGACACATTCATATATCAGTCACAGGGTTCAAGAGATGGATTCTTACTCATGTCACTGGCAAACTACTAGGGACTATTCCTAGTTCTGAGATATGAAAGAATATTTTCTTGTGTTTCCCATCACAAAAATTATGTAATGTACATGAAACTTATTACACCCTCAAAAAATATTTCCAGTAAACACTTAAAATGGTTTCATAAAACACCTTGATTGAGACTTTTGGTAAAAATATTGGTTATATAATTGCTTAAATATGACTTTGCTTGGAGGAAATTATTATTGTTAATATAACTGATTTTTAGAGGGACAGCAATAAAATGTGTGGAATAAAGTAAAAGGGAGAGATTGGGATCTGAGCAGTAATTTGAATTGAGGCCCATCTTCATTGGATTGAAAAATGTGGTTCAGAAAACATCAGAGGCCAAAGAGTCTTTGGAAAAGAAATCAGGAAAGGTCACATATTAATGAGCACCTTACTTCCTACATTCTATGCCTTCTTCCTCCCAAAACAAGAAATTCCTCTTCTCAGCCCACTTAGACACACCAAGTAAGAAAAAGGAATGAGAGCTGAAAATCAGGCGGAGACAAGTATAAGGCTAATATTATACTTTGGTAATTAAAAAAAAACCTTATTCTTGTGGGGATGCATTGGTGTGAGTGTGATATATTTATTAAATAATACACAGTATAGTGTGGACTTAAGAAGCCCTGGATGAATGCAAAAAGAAAAAAAGAAGCCACATTGTTTCTGAATAAACAAGAGAAGAGTCCCCAACTAAGTTTGCAAGGCAGTAAGTTGAGTAGTGTAAAGCACATTCACTAGAGGCAGACAGCTCACTTTACATTTCCATTCTCATTTAAACTTTGGAAGAATGCTGATTTGAATCTGAATCTCAGGGACAGTAAGCAGCTTTCCTATGACGTGACATTTAGCCAGCTTCACAGCTCTCCTCCCAGGTGACTCCCTGCAGCACTTTCTGTCCCACCACTGTTCACTTCAGGTCATGCCACATTGGATTCTGGAAGCAAATTGCTTCGGTTTGAATCCTTACTCAGCCACTTCTTTCCTCTGTGACACTGGGTCTGTTATTTCACTTCTCTGCACTTCAGTTCCCACACCTGTAAGGACAGGAAAGCAGAACCTGCTTAAAAGGAAAGGTGTGAGGATGAAATGAGATAATGCATGTCAAGCACGTCAATTGAGCTCGCAGGACCGCTGTATCTCTAAGCGCCCCGTGAAATCCCTGGGCTTGTGCAAAGTTGCATCACCTAATGCCTAGCACATGAGTAATTACATGAGATGATCACAATACACAAAAGGAACATGGACATGCTTTAGACAAGATTTGTTTCACAGTTTCTTCTATGAAAAATTTTAAGAAACCTCTCTATCCCATAAAAATTAAATAAATAAAGAAGATACATTTCTTAAGATTAGAATTCTTTCTTGATTTCAATTTGTTTAATTATTTCTTAGGCATCTGGGAATTGAGTTTATTTTCTTAATCTATGTCCAATAAAGATTCACATACAAATGCCTATATTTAATTAAGAGCTAACATTTCTTTTGATAACCAAATGCTTCTTTATAATTTATAAAATACAGATAGAATTCATATTTGCTTGATTTCCCATGAGAGTTGTCACCTCTTGGTCCACACATACTGGCAGTTCATAGAAAGAATTTGTTAGAAAACCAACAACCCTACCACAGACGACTCAAGTGAATTAAGATACATAATGTATCTTTTTTCAAAGATTTCAGGAAGCGGTGCCCACTTTAAAGAAAAACTTTATAAAATATTTTCTAAAATATGTTCAGTTTTCACTCCTTCAAACCCTCTTGGCTTTTAGCACTCTCATCTCTTTCTTCCCCATACATCCTTTCCAAAGCCCCCACCCCCATTTTCCAGAGCTTTTCTCCTTGGTTTAAATGATCTACTCAGGAAAACAAAAAACCTGAAATTAGCTCACTTATTAAAGGAGGTCCCTTGGAAAATAGCTCAGCCAGAAGAGCTGAGTCTCTTGTTCCTCAACATTCTCTGCCTGATCATACCCTCAAAGAGATAGCCTGCTCCAAACAGGTTGTCAGGGTGGTCACCAAAGGAAAAAGGTGTTTCTTGATTTTTCTCCTAAGGGTAGAAGATTGCCTTAGTATCATTGCATAATTAAGTTTGGAGTGCAAAAAAATGGATTTATAGAACACTACATGTGATATTTATAAGCCTATATAAATACATATATATATATTTTATATATATACGTATTTATATATAATCTTCTAATACACACATACATATATAACAATAAATATAGATGTGTGTGTATATATAAGTTGTCCCCTTATGTCACAATTTTAACCTAGCTTGTGTGTCTTTAAAACCGGTGACATTTTCATAGAAATAATTTTAACATATTAAGGTTACAGTTAAGAATATACAAATAAGGTAAAACCCTATGTGCATACTTTGATCACATTGTGATATTTCCCTTTATCTGACTACTCTTCCAGGGTAAAGTGGCAACAAGGTGGGGTTAGACAACCCTCCACAGCATCTAAGCAGCCTGTTCCCTGCTCCACCAGTCACCAGCCTCCTTCACAAGCAGAGGCAACAGATTGAGAAATGAATGAGAAGATGCTTGTAGCAGTTTGATATTGCTTATGAGTTCCAAAAATAGATATTGGATTATATTTGTAAACTGATCTGTTTCTCTGGGCATATTAAATTGTATTGGATTCAGAGGTTTCACTTTTACTTGATTATATAATGATTAAGGCTTTGATTGGGCCATGTCAGTAGACATTGAGTCCACGCCCCCTTCGTGGGCAAGGACTCACAAAGAAAACAACACGGCAGGGGAATTTGATGGAGTTTTGATCCTGGAGCCCAGAAAGTAAGCACACAGAGAAACCGATATGGGAGGAAAGAGAGAAGACTCCATTAGACACAGCAGAGGCTCCGGGAAGAGAGATGAGGCTACAGCTGGCCTTGTGGAGAAAGCAGAGCAGCTGAGCCCAGAGAGAAACAAGCCCTGGGAGAAAGACGAGACTTATCCCAGCTTACAACTGATATTGGAAGAAGCTGAGACATAGGAGCCTTAAGAGGAAGAGGGAGGCTGAACCCTTGCAGATGTTGGCTGTCATCTTGCTCCAACATGTGGCAACAGACTTTGGTGAGGGAGGTAACTTACACTTTATGGCCTAGTAACTGTAAGCTTCTACCCAAAATAAATAACCTTTATAAAAGCCAACAGATTTCTGGTACTTTGCATCAGCACCCCTTTGGCCAACTAATCCAATGCTCATAGCTTATTTCAATGCTCAGTGTCTTTCTTTATGAAGTTGCTTTACTGTTTACATTGTTATAGAATAAATGTCACTGTGGCATATTTTTTTCTCTTTCAAAAGTGCATAATTGATTTAAGATATATTCATGATTTATTACCTATTCCATAATGGATTACACACTCCCATATGCATATGTATATATTCTTCTCTCCAACTCTCCATTCTGGCATATCTAGATGGTATTTTCGTGACCTTGGTGCAAGAGAGGAGATGCTATGATATTTTGTTTCTTAAAGCTTTGCTGCCGTATCATCAAATTTTTCTATCTGAAAAAATATCTACTCTTCTACGAAAACTTATTCATTCAAGGTAGGGTTCTTTCTGAACACTTTCTTTCTGTGCTTGAGACAAGTTAATCAC
>JAQZBX010083075.1:0-13440 GCA_029593785.1 Cabassous unicinctus
TATTTTTAAAAGTTACTTAGATTACATAAAATTCTACATAAAAAAATATAAGGGATTCCCATATGCCCCACTCCCTACACCTCCCACTTTTTCCCACACTAACAACTTCTTTCATTATCATGGTACATTCATTGCAATTGAACAGATTTTGGAGCATTGCCACTAATCATGGATTATAGTTTACATTGTAGTTTACACTTTCTCACTCAATTCTGAATGTTATGGCAGGATATATAATGGCCTGTATCTGTTATTGCAATATCATTCAGGACAATTCCAAGTCCCTAAAACACCCCCATATTACACCTCTTTTTCCCTCTCCCTGGATTCAGCACCTCCAGTGGCCACTGTCTCTACATCCATGATAAAATTTCTTCCATTGCTAGAATCACATTAAGTCTATAGTAGAATACAAGTAAACCCACTCTAGTTTATATTTTATTCCCCAGTCCCGAGGATTCCTGGATGGTGATGCTCACTCCACTTCTAATTGAGAGGCGGTTTCAATCCCATAAGACAGTTGGGGACTTTCTTGCTTGCAGTTTTAGACTCTCTTGGTTCCTTAGGGTGGTCGTTGTCCCTCATCATGTCCTTGATAGTTGTCCTGAGTGAGTCCAATGATTTGGAGAGTAGGTGTTGCAACTCCATTGAGATTCAGGGCCCAGCTGTTACATGGACTGCTCAAAGATTAAGTCTCTTGGACATACACCTGTCAACTCTAGTGCTAATTATAGGTTCAAACATAAGGGCAAGAAGAGCCATGTGTAGGCAAATGACAACTGGGTCCAACTGGGTCACACTGGGGAGCATAAATTCCAAAGTAGGGCCCACTAGCAAGGGATCAAACTCCTGATATATCTGCCCTGACTATAGTGTCTGGATGTCTCCAGAGCCCTCAGGATCCCTGAGACTTGAGGTAGGATTTATTTTGGCAGACAATGAGATCCTGTTGAGAAGTGCATAAGCATAACCTCTGGAATGACCTCCCAACTCACTTTGAAGCTTCTTAGCCATATAAAATCATTTGTCTTTACCTTTTCCCCTTTTGGATCAATGTCTTTCTTCAGTTTCATTGCTAGTTGGTGCTTGGTAGTAATCCCTCTGCCAGGGAAGCTCA
This sequence comes from Cabassous unicinctus, assembly GCA_029593785.1. NCBI lineage: Eukaryota > Metazoa > Chordata > Mammalia > Cingulata > Chlamyphoridae > Cabassous > Cabassous unicinctus. The sequence goes on from JAQZBX010083075.1 coordinate 1,118, forward strand.
TCCCTGGGAGTCATTTCCCACACTGGGGGGAAGGTAATGCATTTATATGCTGAATTTGGCTTAGAGAAAGGCCACATTTGAGAAACAAGGAGGCTCTCAGGAGGCAACTCTTAGGCACCCCAAAACATTAGGCCACGTTTCAATTTCAAAAGTAAAGTTTCATAAGTACAATCATCAATATCAAGGGCCAATCAATGTATCATCCTCCTTCACTAGTCATTGCCCCTCTACTCAGGGGATTCTTGCTGCTCCATTAGAGAATGTGACAGACTCCCCAGGATTGCAGTTCAATATTCTTTTGGTTATTGTGTGAATCTCCACCCTCTGTGACAATGCCCCATGAACACTTGAACACAGTTTTATGCCTTATATATATGACTCAGTTGAACTTCATTCCATGTATTCCCCATCACTGACACTCAGCACCAATGGTCATGACCAGTCATAGTTGTAACCCTTCTGTGATCTAAAACGTAACCAAATATAATTAATAAGAAAATGAAATAATAATGTTAGTTTTAAAATTAAGAAATAAAATGCAAAAAATTAAAAAATTTAAAACATTAAAAAACTTGGAGTAAAAAGTAATAAAACATATTTTTTTAAAATTTGACATTATGTCTTTCATCACTGTAAGATCTGTTGTCTTGTATGTGCAGTGACATTTTTTTCCATTTATTCTTCCAGTGTCTTAATTTTTTCATTTTGTCTTCAAAGAAGTTTTAAGTTACAGAAAAGTCACATACAGAATATAGGGGAAATGCATATACCCAACATTTTCCCGTGTTTCCCATTTCCTTATTAGTAACAATTTATCTGTGGATGGTACATTTGTTACAATTGATGTACAAATATTGAAACATAGCTACTAACCATTACCAATGATTTACATTATGATTTATATTTTGGATGATATAGTTTTAAAATTTTTAATGGAATTTAACATGGCCTGTAGCCATCATTGCAAGATTATGTAGAACACTTCCATCACTCTCAAAATGCCCCATGTTCTATCTATTCTATTCCTCCCACACCCTCCATGAGGTGTTTAATTTCTCAATCTGATCCATGTTCAGTCCTCAACATTTAGTCAATTATCCTTTAGATTTCTTACTCAAGGCTGACTCCAGCTGTGGTTTCTGTTCCAGAAAACCTCTGATTCCTCATATCTGCCAATTTCTCCAGAACAGATTTCAATTCCCTGAATGATGTGATTTTCAGAGGTCAGATTTTTCTTATTTTAAGGGTGGAAGTGGCAACTTCAAAGCCCTTTACATGATTGAATGAATACATAGCCAATTATACATATTTAAATTTTTCTAGTATGGTTTATTTCATAACAAACTAGGTTTTTAGTTAGATGTTTAGCAGGGTATAATTTTAGTTTCATACTAGCATATATATATAAAATCATTTAACTTGCATTCATTGTGCTCAGAAATTTCTATACTGTCTTCATTAAAATTTGTTGATGCTTTTTTAATATTTTAACAATGATCACTTAAAAATAATTATCTCTGCATTCAAAAATATGTATTCTTTAATTTTTGCATTTATAGTTTTATATATATATATGAATATGGCTATATATACTTTTAAATTTTTCTGTCCTTTCATTTATTACTTACTGATTTATTGCCTGCTTTACTTATTAATAACTGCTAAAGGAGAATTTAATTCTTCCATTGTAAGTATATTTGTTTCATCATGTAGTTTTATCCAATGTTGCTGAGTGGATATTGAGGCTATATTAAGTACTTCCATCAGTCAGGGTCTCAAAACAAGAGATTGTAGAGACACCTACAATAATGGCATAAAAGAAATTACTTTTGGTGGCTTGTCATCTCCACCAGCTTAGTCATGACTTCCCCTTTTGAGTGACCACCTCTCCTCTGAATTACAATCTAGTTTTCTACTTTTCTTTCTCCCCCTCCTCCATGGAGCTCATGAGAGTTGAAGCCCTGCACCCCTGCACTGCCCTCATTCTCCCTTCTCACACTCCACACACTTTTAAATAATAATAAAGGTGTCTTTTCATTCCGTTGTATGTATATACTACAAGTTGTTTATCCTTTCATCTGTTAAAGGGCATTTGGGTTGATTCCAAGTTTTAGCAATAGTGAATAATGCCAGTATGAACATTTGTGTACATATATCTGTTCATGCCCTTGCTTTCAGTTCTTCTGGGTATATACCCAGAAGTGGAAGGCTGGATGATACGGCAAATCTATAGTTAGCTTCCTGAGGAACCGCTAAACTCTCCTCCACAGTGGTTGCAACCTTCTACATGCCCACCAGTAGCGGATGAGGGTTCCCATTCCTCCACATCCTCCCTGACACTTTTAGTCCTCTGTTCTTTTAATAGTCACCAGTCTAATGGGTGTAAGACAATGGCTATTGTTAGTAGTAATATTTTGATGATGCTTTATCATAGTTTGTAACAATTGTGTCCCATCAATGCAATTGTTGGTGATGGGGTAATGTATGGGAGCCCTGTATGATGATATACATGTTTGTTTTATAAGTTGACAACTTTTACTATAATCTTATTGTTTATGTATGTTCATGTATGAATGATAAACTTCAATAAAAAACTTAAAAAAGAAAAAAAAAGGTGTCTTTTTTTGCATTATTGTCTGGCTGGCTATCTGTGTGTGTAACTCATCACCCAAAGAACTTCCACACAGCATCCAAAACAACTGCCTTTAATTATCTTCTTTAATGAGTATATTAATGAGAGTTTATTGATGAGAATATATAAATATATTTAGATATAAAATATAATATATTTGATGCATATATTATTTTCAATAGAGGCAGACAGCTGAAAGAAAAGTGCAAGGAATGTGGAGTACCTGAGGTCTATTTAGAATGGAAGTTTAACATCTGTTAAATAGAATGTAGTGGGTGCCACAGTGGGTTGAAGAGGGATGAAATGGTTGATGAAACATGATAAAATAATATAAAGTAAAATAAAATATTAAAAGGTCTTTGCCTGGACCCAGATAACCATCTGCCCTGACCTAAAGATTAATATTATGCCAATCTCTTTCTTTTGGGTTCAACTGATACTCTTATTCTCCCCACCCCAGAAAAAAAGAAAAAGAGAAAGAGGGAAAAACAAGCCAAACTAAATAAAGAAAAAATGATTGTGTTTTGTGGTGTTTTCCTGATTCTAGCCATTACCTAATATTAGCTTATGACTAGTAACACAAATGGTACTTAGGAACACAACACATCATATAAGCAAAATAAAAAAAGCTTTAGAAAGTCCATATGACCACCATAATAATATGGGTTTTATTTGTTCAGGTATTTTATATAATTGCACATTCATTGGCTTCTGTATAGTGTCCACAGAGTTATTCTCTTTGGATCAACTCTTGTGACTTTTAATTCAAGGTGTTCCAAAGAAAGCTTTTCAACAAGTTTCTTTTGGAAGGAAGAGTCATGCAATTGTCAGAGGCATGCCACATCTATTTGTTATCATTAGTTCTAAGTCCCAGTTGAATAAAATTTCTCAAAATGAATGTGTAGGAATATCATGGTAAAAATTATTAGGACACAAAGAATGGATGTTTATCCTCATTATTCTTAGACTAAGGACCTGTACACTACATCATATTGTTACCTCACTATAAAAAAAAAAAAGAAAAAGAAAGTAACAATTCACTGGAAGTAACATTTTTAAGGACATATACTCATGGAAATATAAGTGTAGACCTGTAAACAGGTCATTCTTTCATCTCATTAGTTCCTTCAACATGGCAACAGAAAAAAATAACTTTTGAAAGTATTTCTAATAGCAACCTCTAAAATGTGCCTTTGGAATAATCAGGAAAAATGACAAGCTTTCTTCAAATATCCTGTGTTCATATATTCAGAAAGGCAGTTGCTGCTCTGAATTTCCTATTACAGTCTATCCATGACTTAAATCTGAACAAAAAACTGTCAAGTAGAAATTTCAGTGAAATATTATAAACTAATTCATGTTACTTCTCCTATATATAGTTAAGAGACTTGATATTTTTTTAAATTTAAACAATAAATAATGAGTTTAACTGCATGTGTCGAACTTTAGCATGATATTGGCACTGTGTAGAAAAATCATGTGCAGTAAAGTGAAAGGAAGGTAATTGTTTAAATTTTCACTGAGAGATAGTGGCAAAAATTGATACAGACCTCTTTTACTTACAGAGATAGAGAAAATCTGGAATCCCTTTGGCCTGTGGATAATGTAAAATAGTTATGAAGAGCATGGAAACTGGAAACAGATAAAGGTTCATTACTGAGGTCTGCTATTTAATATCTTAATGATTTGGTATAAATAATTGAACCCTTCTTGCTGTTTCCTTATATGTCAAATGAGTATAAGGACAGTAACTGCTAAAACATTTGGTTGTTATGGGATTTATACACATATAAATTATTTCTAAAAGTGCCAGGAGTAAAATATGCTCTCATTAAATACCATTTGATATGAAAATAATACCTTAACCTACAGAGAATTTAAAATATTAACCATGTAATAAAACCACTATGACTTTGTCTTGTCTCAATTTAACAAGCTACCATGTTAAAAATGCTGTTAAACTTTAATAATTTCCTGTATTATTTCAGATAATATAAGTTTCTATTCAATATTCTGAACTCACCTCTTCCTAATGGAAAATCAGACTAATGTCACTGAATTAGTCTTTTTGGGGCTATGAGACAATAAGCAGGTAGAGCTGCTTTTCTATTTCTTGTTACTGCTCTGTTACTTGGCAGTCTTAATTGAGAACTTTATCATCTTACTCACTATCACCTGCAGTCATCTAAATGGACAACCAATATATCACCTTCTCTGCCACCTCTCCTTCATGGACCTCTTCTTCACATCTGCTCTGATTCCCCAGATAATCAGAGACTTAGCTGCAGAGAGGAAAAAACATTTCCTATACAGACTGTATGACCCAGCTCTTCACTGTCCACTTGCTGGCAGGTGTGGAAATATTCAGCTTGGTGTCTATGGCTTTTGACTGCTATGTTGCCAGTGTCAAGCCCCTGTACTACATGATCATCATGAACTGGCAGAGGTGTAACACACTGATCTTCCTGGCCTGGGGCTTGGGCTTTTGGCACTCTATTGCTTTGCTGCTCATGATCCTCTATTTACCTTTCTGTGACCCTTATCGGATTAATCACTACATGTGTGATGTGAAGCCTCTTTTGAAATTGATCTGCAAAGATATTCATGTGGATAGTATTTTAGTTATTGTCAGTTCAGGGATGGTGGTGATTGTAGTCATTCTTGTCCTGGTGGCTTCATACATAAACATTGTACAGTCTTAGGACCTGTTCCTCTGCAAGACAATGCAAAGCTCTCTCAACCTGCAGCTCATGTATAATGGTTGTGGTTTTGTCTTTTGTGCCCTGTATCTATACCTATTCCCTACCTGCTGGTAGTGATAACAAAGACAAGGAAATCTCTGTGTTTTACACTGTGATTGCTCCCATGTTAAATATTCTTATTTATTCCCTGAGAAATGTGGAGATGAAAATTACCATGAGAAAGCAATGGTCTCATATGGCACATTCAGAATTAACATAAATACATTGATATTCATTGTACTTCTAATCCTGTATCCTTAGTATAATTATTGTGAGAGCTATTATAGAAATCATTTAATCTTTCTTTGCTAATTGTACTAAATGACCTCTGAATCTCCATGAACCAAAGAATCAAATAACTTTTATTAACCTACCAATCTCACCTGAAAGGATTCAACTAGTTATTGGTGTCACCACTTGAATTTGAATAAATCTAGAAACAAATTCTAAAGCACAACATGTATTATGTCTCTCTCCTATCAAAAAATTTGTATGGAAACTATTTTCTTGGACTAAAATCTAGTCTTCTCACATATTAATGAGAAATCTTCCCAAATTGGTCCAAATCTACTTTGCTAATGTTAGAACCCACTTCACTGGAAGAAAGTACAGTTGTACACAATGATAATAAGCTTTCCATTCTAGGAGACATGGTTCAAATATTGATCTTTGTTCTTGGCAACTTGCTTAACTTTGGTGAGCCTCAGTTTTTAAACTATACAGGAAAATGGATGTGACAGTTTGAGATTATTTCTGTGAATCCCAAAAAGAGAAAGATTATGTTTGTAAGCAAATCTTTTCTTCTGGGTGTAATACCATTTGATTATGTTGGATTCAGTTGCAGGGCACTTGATTGAATTACTTCTTAAGATTAGGGCTGTGATTTGACCACATCAGTAAGGTGTGACTCAGGTTGAATCCCTGTTCCCTTGGTGAGCCTATATAAATAGACACTCACTCAAGAAGACATATCAGAAAGGAGAGAACTCTGTCATTTTTGATCCTGGAGCTCCAGGGAGAGGAGTCATTTGCCTGTTAGGTTGCAACTGAACTTGAGAAGAGAATAGAACTGAGACTGATAAAGAAAGCCCAGAAAGAAATGAGCCTTATGCCAGGAGAGAGAGGAAGCCCTGAGAGACAAGCCTTATGCCAGCCTGCAGCTGAGAGAGAGGAGGTCCAAGGGCAAGGCAGAACCCTTGCAGAGATCAGCAAATATTTTTCTTCAACATGTGGCAACTGACGTGGGTGAGAAAGCAACCTTGAGTTGGGCTCTTTAGGGCCTTTTAACTGTAAGTTTTTACCCCAAATAAATAAACTTTATAAAAGCCAACAAATTTCTGATACTTTGCAATGGCATCCTTTTGGCTGACTAATACAATGGGGTAATATTATGTTTTGTAAAGATGCTTTAAGACTGTGTGGGCTGACATTTGATATTTTAGCATGGTATGTGGTATTATAGAAACCGATATCAAAGTCTTATCCTATTACTCCTATTTATTCATTTGTTTTCCTTTGCTAGGATAATTTAACAGCTACACTGGACATGTCTTTATTCTCCAATCCTACTTTATAATCTCTCACATCTCTAGCATTATATATACTCTCTCCTCTGTTAGAGATGCCCCTTCCTCTAAACAGATTGTCCTTGCATTACCTATGATTCACACTCCCTCATGTATTTTATTATTCAGAATTATTTTTGCAGAACCATAAACAAAACAAAATTATTTCTTTTTTCTTGTTCTTATACTGCTAAATATGGAATTTTATCTTCTTTCAAGTAATATGTTAGTGTTTTTTAAATGAATTGTGTTTTCATAATTTGACTGAGTCATATATTATGCACTATATCTCTTTTATGTTTTTTGTTTCTCTGTTTTTCTTGGAAATATATCTGGCAGAAAATAAGATCTAAATAAATATTTAGTAAATTGAATTCATAGATACGGGCTCTCTTTTATATAAGTGCATACACAATTCTCACATATACAGAATATCATTTATGCCAGTTAAAACATGCATTAAAGGTGATATATGTAATGTCTGAAATGCCAATAATTATAGTATAGTCATAAGTACCTGTCAAGTATAGAGTGGAATCTTCCACCCTCAGCACCTATACTGTCTTCTCAATTTTTTTCTGCATCATGGAGGCACTGCTATTCCAGTTATTTCTTATGCTCACTTGTCATAAATCACATAAACCATTCTCATCCTTGTGCCTTGGTTCTCATTTCTCCAGACATTTATCTGTGCCCAGGTACTTGACTCTTCTCCACAGAATTTTTGCATTACTTTCACAAAGCAATTTTCTGATTGATTTACTCCTACCTTGAAGCCTCTGGGAAGTACAGGAAAAAACAGAGTGGCAGTAATGTTAGTATTTAGTGCAAGGAACTCCTCTTTTAATGTTTCGATTCCAGGTCCTTTTCACACATACAGCAAAAACTTTATTTTTTCCTATCTAGCCAAGGACACCGCTGCAATATTAGGGAAAAACCTTCCATCTATTCCAAATGAAATAGCTCTAACTAGTTATTTAGAATTTGACTTTATTTAGTTTAAGATAAAATTTATTCCTTGGAATATTTGGATTTTTTTTAGCAAAGAAAACTGTCCTTTCAGGTGTAGGATTGTGTGTCTATTGTATGGTATGGGAGGATTTGAGCTTCTGGAGCACGGATCAGGAGAAAGACCATCCCATCAGAAAAAATGCTATTCTACAAAAACCTGAAGACTTTTTTTATCATTTTTAAAAAGTTAAATTAATTTTATTTTTTGGGAGAATATATGATGAAAATATATATTAATCCCATACCCAAAATCAATTGTTCTATACTTAACAGCAATCTTGTAATATTATTGCATCAAAGACAAAGAAGGTACTACATCAATGCCAAGCGTCAATAATAGGGTGTATGGGATATTTTTCTTTGGACTATGAAAAATATTCAAAGCTTTACTGGAGTGATGACTGCACAACTCTGTAATGGAAGTGAGAGCCACTGAGTGTACTCTTTAGATAGAATGTACAAGGCATGGGATTGTATAACATGAACCATGTGGTGGAAGATGAACTGTGGTTAACGGTACAAATATGAGTGTTTTTCGTGAACTACAACAAATGCACAATACTAATACATGGTGTTAATAATTAGAGGGTATGTGGCGAAAACATACCAAATGTATGCTATGGTTAATGGCTAGTGGTAATAGTCTGATCATGTTCTTTCATAATCTGCAACAAATGTTCCACAACAATGTAAGGTGTTGGGGTAGGGGTGATGTATGGGAATTCTGCACATTATCCATGATTGTTTTCTAAGTGCACAACTTCTCTAATAAAAAAATATAAAAATTTTAAAAATCAATTGTTCTAATATTAATGATCACTTTGCTAATTGTTCTTTTTAACATTCATTTTCTAGTCATTAGATTAATTAATGAAGACTGCAGAAATAGCTGTCAAATGATTGTATAGAATGATTTGATCAATTGGCTAAACTTGCAAGTGTAACACAGGCTAATTCAAAAATATTTTGGATCATATATTTGTAGTTTAAAATTTTTTGCCCATTAAGATATGATATTTTAAATTTAAAATATTTAACTCCACCAAACTAAATTTTATTAAAAGAATAACTTAACTCAGCCAAAAATACTCATATTGCATAGGCCCCTTATGTAAGACACCAGGTTCAGAAAACACCAAGTTAGAAGATGATTAGAGGTCTTGGGTGGTGCTTAAGGAAAGATTGGAGGCCAAATTAAGTTGTGAGTGACACAGTGCTACAAAACTTCCTGCTTGGGTCACTCTCTTTCTTTGCATTACTCTTTTTTTCAAATCTATGTCTATTTAAGCCTCTCTTGAGTATGCTATTTTGGTATTCTCTGAAAGACCTTGGAAGACTCATAATTATTGCAACAATATATCTTAGATATTTCAAAGTGATTTTACTTTTAATAATTAATTTTATTCCTCTCTACATAAACCATCAACTTTCTCAGAACAATTTGATTTTACTAAATGTCTTGTGGAGTAATTTTTTCATCTGAAAATTCACAAAAGTTTGTTACTTAATTTCTAATATTTTATTATAAGATGAACTAGCATCTGATTTGGGTCTAGCAAAAGGAAAATTAGACAAGCAGCTTTTTTCCTCTAACCCTTTTTATTCAAGGAATTTGGAATATATCAGATGAACAAACAGCAGGATCTGGTTGAATAGCATATGTACTCACATGCAGGGAATGTGATGTACAGGGTTCATTATGGAGACCCAGACATTAAGATCTTTATCAGAAATAACTCTTAATGATAGATTAGCTGTTTGATCATGGACATAAACCAACTAAAGTTCCACTGTAATTATTAGCATAGCTAATTGAAAGTGTTCCATATCTGGTTGTAGCAGTCAATTCTATTACTCGGATCACAGAGAATTTAGATACCTGCCCCAGAAGAGTTAATCAATGTGGCTAATTTGAGGTTGTATAAAGGTTATCCTTTGAAGTTCAATCTTTATCCTCTGTGCTGCATTGTCTCTGGTAGCAAAAGAGGCAGTTCTGTCTGTAAATAGTAACTGAGTTAATGACAAAGAGTGTTTGCTTCCCTCAACAGGTGGGGCCATCTATTGATGTGATGTGACAGAGAGATTGGTCAGTTTTCTGTCTCAAGTTAACTGTGGTCTTGGAAGGAGCTTTGTTTTTGAGGAGAAAGGATGTGCTCTGACTTCACTTTTTTCTAAAAAGGATGCAAGAAGCTTGGAAAGTCCAGAAGCTTGAGCCAGCCTCTGAATAACCACAACATCAGTCAGTATTTCCACTCCTTCTGGTGCCTGTGATTCTAAGATTGGATTCCCAATTTCCTTTATATTTCCAATCATTTTCACTATCTTTGTGTTTCTTTCCTTACTCATTTATTTTCACCTGATATTGAAAAATTATGCAAAAAATTTATAATGTAACATTAGTAAAATGATTTCACTTCATCACAATTACATCTAATATATAAGGATGAGTTGGACACATTATAATTTACATAAACCTTTTTCTCTTTTCACAATGCTGACACTTTTTCTAAGTATATCAAAGCTTTCTTTATGGCTCCTTCTTAGCATAGAGTAAGTACTATTAAATATTCTTCCTTAGTGTTCAACGTAATATGCTTCTCTCAGTTGCTTCCTCTAATTAATCCAGATTCTCAAGCTGCAATTGAATGCATCTCTGGTTCCAATTAGATATTTACACATGAGAATCTTTAAGTCCATTGCAAATAAGCTTGTAGTGTGTTAGACTCTCCAGACTTCTTCACATGTACAGTTTGTGAGATTCTTGTTCCATGTGCCTCATCCAATTGGATGCATGTTGGAAATGACACTGACCTAATTGTTTTGGTGCCTGACACTTAAATGGATATGTAATTTCACTTTAAATCCAAGGGCAATTTATTTCTTACACTTTGAGCTTAATTTGCTCATCTTTAGGTCAATGCAATCCCAAACAATATGCAAAAAGGTATAAATTGTTATAAATTTACAAACTAATTTTAAAATTTACATGGAAATGCAATGAATCTAGATTAGACCCCAGACTTTAAGAGAGAAAAAAATTTGAAGAATTTGTACCACATGATATCAAGATATATTATAAAGCTACAGTGATGAAATGGTCTGGTATTTAATAAAAAGCAACAAATAGTCAATGAAGCACTGACCAGAAAGTATAATAGTGCAGCTGTACCTAGACACTGACCACTGTCTCCGATAACAATACCATCCAGGCTACGTCAACTTTTCCTCATTCTTCAGAAAGCTAGATGAGCACAGTGCCGAAAGTGTTAGCTAAACTGCTTTGGGTCTTACTGTATCATATTAGCACTTCCTGAGAAACAGTGCTTGAGCCAGTCTAACTCAAATTTGGAAAGTAAATGTCCAGAGGCATGAGGGAAATTGTCATGCTTGGTGGCTTAGGGACCTTTGGATAGGGTGTGCCTCAAGTTTTGAGCATTTATGTTTATTCATAACATTTATCTTATGAATAAATGTTATTATTATTTAAAAAATGTGCAAGTAGGTTAATCTGAACCAGACAGGTACAGTAAAGTACTGAGTTGTTGATGTCTTAAAGAAACCCTTCTGTTGCTTAGATTTGCATGTGGAAGAGAAAGAAAAAGGATAACAGAACCACAGTATGTGCAGTATGTGCTTTTGGGCTGAACCTCTAAAGCCTGTGCTAATGTAGTGACATAGAATAAAGAACTACAAGGTTAACGGGATAAAGCCTTGCTACATTTTGAGTGCTGATTTCCTCTGACATTTTCATTATGTTCTCACTTAAAGTTGTGTCTTTTTCAACATTGATGTATATATGGTGAACAATGTTTATTCTTTTTTTTTTTCTTTTGCCTCCCATTCACCAAATATCTATTGTAGCAAAGTTAGTCCTTGACAATAAATAATTTGGTTCCAGTTAATTTTTCAGATCAATAATTTTATTGGTTTATCTATTTCTACACAATGAGATTGCTCTTGTTAATGATACATATGGGATAGTAAATTCCTGTCTTTGTTTCTCTGTCCTTTCTCATCTCAGATTTTCCTGGCAGCTAGCCTAATACTGAGGTAAGATACAATATGTAACTAAGGAAGAAGGGGGCAGAAAACCTAATATGTCTGCTAAGAGAAATGGAAGCATTGGCCTGTGAACTAGAATTAGCCTGTTGAGTCACACAGGCAAGTTAGGAAGGCAGCCTATATGCACACACCCTGCAGCTTGCAACACACACACACACACACACACACACACACACACACACACAAAGTTTGCAAAGGGGGAAGGGGTGAGAAGGGCATCATTACCACTCACCCACCTAGTTTCTGGGTTACCCCACACCTCATGAACAGTGACCAGAAGCTAATCACTGCTGGTCAACATGCCCTGCAGAA
>JAQZBX010083076.1:0-13429 GCA_029593785.1 Cabassous unicinctus
CAAAAAAAAACCCACAAAGCTCAAAGGACCCATTACTTACCTAGTCATCTGTAAAATTTTGGATTGCCTCCTATAGGATGTGCAAATATGATTTAGAAAAAAACACAAACAGGACAATATTGCAAATCTTTAGAAAAATTCTATCACTACCTTTAGCTTCTGAACACACAGCCAAAAATCCATCTTCTGTCATGGCTCTGAACAAAGGTCTGACTCCATAGGTATCTCTTCCCAGGAACACTTTCTTACTGGCAGTATCCAGTAAAATAAAGGCAAACACTCCATCCAACATACAGACTGTTTGCTCAATTCCTCCTTTGTTATAAAGATGAAGGATTATCTCACCATCTACCTTGGTCTGGTAATCAAATTCAAAACGGTTTTTCATCTTGAGTAAACAAGAGCAAAATAAAAAATATTAGAATCCGTGCAATTTTATTTTAAAGTTGCTTCAGTAATTTTGTGCTTTATAATCATTTCATGTATTTTGGTGATTTAGATGAACCATAGCATTATCAAATATAGCTTGTTTGAACTCACTTAGAACTCTACAAATTCTTCACAATTTATAAAGCTAACCCTGTGACAATTTTAGTTGCATTCTGAGAAAAAGAATACATAAGCAATGTATTAGAACAGTAACCCTTGGACAGATGGAAACACATGCTATACACCTAATTACTGTGTATGTAATATGTATTTATATATAGATTTAAGAAAATAGGCTGTCCAGTTGCCATGAGACTAAAAATCTATCTTCTGCAACTAACTTCTGGTGTGAGAATACAGTACTGGCTGTGGTTCAGCTTCAAAGACCTACCTAAGAAAATATAAGGCAATAGGACACACAACTCTGGCCCCATTCCCAATTGCCTCCTTTACAGTTACCAAGAAATATGGTCAGAATCAAAGCTGCTGGTCCCCAGAGGTGGACTACAACCATCCAGCATTTCACCACTACAGTAGTCTAAAGCTAGTTCTCACTGATAGACAAAAGAGCAGCAGTTCTTTAATAGTCCACATGCCCCACAGGAACAGCAAAGAGACCGCTGCTGCTACTGCATACGAGTGAGAGGGTTCGATTAAGTTTTACACCTAAACCCGTGGCTCTCCATCACTACTGACAAACAGTGAGGGTGAAAAATCTTTGATGTGTTCCTTTCTCTGTACTTGTACTCACATTTTTGGCTGACAATGGAGAAAGAAGAGGGTAACATAAAATCAGGCGAAAATCCTGAATTTTAAACATTTAAAACATTTTAATTTCAAAAAGTACATCTGTGTGTATGTATATGTATGATATGTGAAGATACTTCACAATTTAGTTCCCTGCATAATTTATGAGCCTTTTGTCTATAAATACGCTCTCAGAACTGTCCAAAAAGGGGCTTTAGCTGCCTCCAGTGTCTACAAAATCACCTCCTGGTCGCCTCTTGCTGCGTTTGGAGAATACTGGAGATGATCCTGTCATTAGCCAGTAGAGTTTGAAAAGGGTTTTCTGTTGACCCTTCTAGGCTGAAGTACCTCTGGAGGGAAAATGACCCTAAAACTTTTGGGAAAATGGCAAGCAACTACTTCCCAAATCTACACCTACTTCCTCCCACTGCCCCACCACCTCTCTTTAGCTTAGCCTAGACTTGTAGGTAATTCATTCAAGGGGAGGGTCCCTTGGTTAGTGATTCACATATACCACTGCCTGCTCTCCTGAAACCATACCTCAATGCTGTGCCCTGGATGAAAACTCCCTGTCTTGCCACAGGCCTGAAATCATACTGGCATGAGACTTGTCTGTTACTGACCGCTGGTACTGTCCTACAGGGAGACAGCCTTCTCTTGGTCAGTAAGAAAGAAGTTTCAACTGCTCTTTCTTCTACCTTCCATTACCTTCATTTCTTACCTTTCTTGTTCACTGTCTGATCTCCAAAGATCTAGAAAAATGATGCCTGGCACACAGTAGGCCCTTAAACAGTGGCAAAGCTGTTGTTCAGAGATCAAAATGTCTAAAGAGTGGCTGGAATGTAAATCGCTATGAATCAATGATAGACGTATATCAAGAAGTCTTAAAAAATACCAAGAGACATCACAATCTAATGCATAAGTTTAATTGAAATCTGGCTAAAAAACAAAACAGCTAAAAATATATTCTTGCAACACTTGGAAAATTTTAAATATGAACTGGATATTACATTGGATGCTATATTTAATAGATGGCATTATGGATTCTTAGATTTAATAATGGTATTGGTGTTAGGTGGAAGAATATCATTATTCTTAGGAAATAAGTGATTACATATTAAGTGATAAAATGCCATGATATCTACAACATGTTCTCAAATGATTCAGACAAAAAATGAATATGCATGTGTGTATGTAGAGACAATGGAAATATGGGGAAAACATGAAAATTATTTAATCTAGGTACTCTTTGTTCTATGTTTGAAACTTTTTCATAAAAGTTGGGATAAAAACTTTTTCATAAAAGTTGGGATAAAAAATGACTTGTACATTTTAGATACAAAGTTTCTTATGAAACACTAGCTAGTCAAATAATCTCAGATTGTAAGTTTCTTATCAAATTCTGCTTTCTTGGGTCAGAATTTCCATCCTCTCATCTAATTTCATTCTAAGAGTAAGCTTTCATCAAATTAGAAGGCTGTTCCAATTTTAATGCTGCCATTGTATTCACTGGCTACAATTAAGTGAAGCATGTAACATCAATAAATATTTCAGCAGCAGCATTACGTAAAAGCTACAAATATTATCTCCAAACGATTAAATTCTACCTGCGCCTTTAAATCCTCAAATCCCATTGCTCTTAGAATGATATTCCAACTCTTTGCCATGGCTACAAAGGCTTTCTTCATCTGGTCCAACTTACCTGTCCAACCCCACCTTGCCCACCTTTCCCTCACTCATATGACAATCCAAGGATTCTTTCCCACCTCACAGTGTCTATATATGCTATTCCTTCTGTATGAAATGCTTTCCCCAGGATTGCTAGCAGATCCTTTGCTCATGAGTTCAAGTATCATTTGCTCAAGAGGCCTTCTCTGAGCACCCTTCCTGAACATGGATCTCCCATTTTAATCAGCCCCATATTCATTCTTTCAGAACACCTTTTATATTCTACAATGACTATTTGTCTGCTCCCCTAATGGAATAAGCTCCGTCAGAGGGCAGACCTGCCCTACCCCTCTCATTTGTCACAGTATCTCTAGCACCTAACAGAGGATATTTAAATTCATAACAGGAAAAAAAAAAAATCCTAGGAGTCAAAGAACCTGAATCCTAGTCTCCATTCTTATCACATTTTTTTGGTGACTGTTTGGGACTGAATCATGTTCCTGACAAAAGGCATGTTCAGGTTCCAAGGTCCCACCCCTGGTCCTGTGGGTGTGAGCCCATTTGTAAAGAGGTCATTTTAAGATGTTATCAGTTCAAATGTGCCCAGACTGAATATGGGAGAGCCTTAATCCAATATAGCTGAATTCCTTATAAGCAAATGAGATTGGACATTGGAGCCACAGGAAGAGCAAGAAACCAGAAGTCAAAAGAACCCCAAGGAGGAAGACATCACCATGTGACAGAAAAGTCAAGGACCAAGGATCACCAGCAGTGTGGCAGTTTGAAGTTTTTGTGGACACCAGGAAATCAAGTTCTCCATTCCTGTGAATGTAAACTTATTGTACATGGGATCTTTTGATTAAATTACTTAAGGGCCTTTGGTTAGACTGAGTGACCCAGGGTGGGTCTTAATCCTCTTACTGGAGTCCTTTATCAACAGAGGAATAAAAAGCCACCGATTCAGAAAAAAAGCTGCAGAGACAGAGAGGAACCCAGAAGCTGCCAGAGACAGCCCCAGGGGCCAGAAGCTGAAAGCAATGACGTCTGGAGGAGAGGAGAGAGGAGTGGATGCCACCTTGTCCCTGATGGCCTATAGCTGCAGCTCGGGGAGATCTCCCATTGTTGACTTGATTTGGACACTTTCATAGCCTCAGAAATGTAAGATTTTAACCAAATAAATCCCAATTGTGCATCAGTGTCCTTTTTATATAAGTGAAACAAATGAGATAATGAGCATGGGAAGTGCTTTGAAAAATATATAATATTTTATGTAAAATATATAATATCATTACAACCAACTATCTCTGAAGTCTAATCACACCCAGATATCTTCTGCTCTCATTTTGTTTACCTCCTTGTGGTTGTAGATTTCACCATTGTAACAGAGCCACAAATAAGGGTATTTCTTCAGTCGGATTGGCTGCATTCCAAACAGTGGGTCAACCACTGCCAACCGGTGAAACCCAAAGCAACAGTTGGTGTATCCATTGACATTCTCAAAACGAAATGCATCTGGACCCCTGTGTGCAATCTTCATGGCACTCAGGCACTGAACAGAAAGGCAATCATCGCTGCCAAAGAGGGCCCAAATGCCACACATGGTGGAGTAGTGCTACCGGCTCTGTATGGAGAGAAAAGCAGACCAATCAAATATACACTATCAAATCCAGGTCTGCATTAAATCTGATTCCAGAAACTTGTATAAGCCATTCAAAGACTGAAATATAAACCATCTTACCCACAGCAATTTTCCATTAGGTTGGCAGGTACACAGAATGATTTAATTTACTTACAAGCATCCATCAGAAAAGATGGATGACCTTTTACGTCCAGTCAGCTACAGCAGCTTAGGACTCAGCCAAAGCAGGCCCCTCTCCCACCTTAGGATTTGGTGGTAGCTAGAGATGGCAGCATCCAGCCTCAATTCTGTCCCTGCATCTTAGTTTGCTAGGAATCCTAACCATACGTTCTCCCTTCAAGACCCAAGAGACCCTCCAGATTACTGCAGCCTCCTCTCAGGTCTCCCTGACAATTAAATGTCCTCTCTTTACCTGTTCTAACTACATGTAGAAGATCATACACACTGCTAATGTACAATATCAAGATATACACCTCTTTTAAGCATTTTTACAACTTCTAGCTTACTTCTAAGTGATTTATTCAAATGCGACCAAAGAAATTCTAAAGAGAATAAGAGTAATATTATCTGACATTGGATATCCTGACTTTATAACAAATGAAACATTTTAAGGTGACAGGAGATGCAAATGTTCTAAATGGCAAAAATGTTCTCAAATATTTCTGTCTCAAAGCTGCATTGGCCAATAAGAAAGTAGCTGGGATATAGAGAGCAGTAACATCCTTGAAAATCAACTGGGCTCATCCCTGTAGGTCAGGGAGCAAAAAATTCCTACACAACTTAAAAACATTTCAAATTCTCAATTGTGACATAAAGGGCAGTTTTATCTGGATGCTACCAACTGAAAAACAGCTGTTTTACCAAAATATCTATAATCTGGAAAATAACTATTGTGGTACTTTTAAGAAAATGCAAATTTGCAGCAAATGTTCAGGTAGGTTGTGACAAAAATCCTAAAGAAAAAATATATATTCAAGTTACATCTAGCATTTTGAGCAGTCCTCTGAGGACTCTTGACTATATTATTCACCTATATCTAAGTGAACCAAAGTTTTGTTTGGCCTTTTAATAACCAGATTAAATTACTGGAAAATGGTATTAACTCAAACAACTTGGAAATGAAGCATCATATTCTTACACAGTCCCTTCCCCTCAGCCTATAATGGAATATTTATGATCTTTAGTTGCTAAATGCATTGCCATTTAAGTGAGATGACTACTAATAAACCATCTACTTTTGACTCTATACCAAATAAAAATGGGTTGGGAAAATGCTTTGAAAATCATGTAAGGTCATCAGTGAGTCATTTACCTAAGTCTCCTTAATGCTGCTTAGTAAATCCCAGTATTAAGCCTGCCAGAAGGAAAATACACACTACTAACCACTAAACTGGAGAAAAGAGGGGGGAACAAGAAGTTTGTGAAGCACACTTAATTCTCCAACAGGTAAAAGCAAAGTAAAACTATAACAGATTTTTTTAATTGGGATGAGTCCTATCTATAGAAGGGCAAAGGTCCTACTTGCAATGCTTTTTCCCATTGCTGTTGCTTGTTCCCAGTAATTTTCCATACTTCCTCATAAACTTCTAGAGCAGTGCTGGCCAATAGAGATGTGTGACTCACATATGTAACTCTAGCAGCCACATTGAAAATTAAGTATAAACAGGTGAAATTAATTTTAAATGTATTTTATTTTACACCATATACTCAAAGTCGTGTTGTTTCAATATGTAACCAATATTTAAAAAATTTAACACTATATTTTACATTATTTTCTCCTATTACGCCTTCAAACTCGGTGTTATTTCACACTTCCGGCACATACAAACAGTTGCGTCTAGCCAGCATTTCAAGCGGTCAATATCTCACACGTGGCTCGCTACTACTGTATTGGACAGCGCCGTTTCAGTTCAATTTCTATTCAATTTACCAGCTGTTTAAACTTCACCATTATCACCTTATTTTTTTACATTTAAGATCTCAGTAAACCTTGGACAGATTAAAGACCTACTTTACTTCTAACTAATCTTACAGCAAAGCGATCTATCAATGAAAAATGATTTATCAGCGCTTTTAAATAGTCAAGCCGGCAAGGCAGTAGATAATGAAGAAATGATGCAAGCCCACTGGTCAAGAAGAAAACTGTCCCTTTGTTCGAAACGCACATTAATCTGAAGTTAGCCCTATAGAATGGATATCCACTGAGAAAAGCCATGCAGTTCTTTTGACTTTTTCCGCACCGCTCCGGCTGTCGCACTAAATAAGTCCAACAGCTGCCTTCTTGCAGGGCTGGTTCGGCAAGTCACTTGTTGAGTTTTGTCCTCTACAAGGAGAGGGGCGATGGGGTGTGGGGTGGGGGCGCAGGTACAGACACCCCCCACTGACGCCAGAGACCCTCCCTCCCCGTCGGGACCGTGAGACCACGCCGCCCCGCCCCGCCATGTGCGCCTTCCGGCCCTCGCGCCGAGAGCTGCCGGACTGCGGACATTTCCATAGGCGTCCACAGACGCAATATCGCAAATAAAATAAAAGATAAAATTAAATTAAATTAAATTACATTTACAAGGCCACCGCCGCCTCCTCCTCCCTGAAGCAAGCCTCCCCCCGCGGCTCATTCGTTCCTCTACCCATCAAGGGGGCACGACAGGCCCTTCCTCGCCACCTAGCTCCCAGGCGCGCAACACTCGGGAGGTGCCCGCTCCGCCCTCTCTACCCGCTAGGGTGGCAGCATCCGAGCGGCGCCCGCGACCGCGCCAGGCCGCAGCGCATCCCTGTCCCCCGCCCGGGGCTGCCCGGGACTGCCCAGAGCAGGCGGGAAGGGCGCTTCGCTGGAAGGCGCGGGCCCGGCTTACCTGGGCGCGACTGGGCCGGGTTGGCGGAGGTGTGAAGGTACGATAGGGAAGTGTTCGGCCTAATGGATAAAGATGTCGCAGCGCCCCACCTCGCCCATTATATCCGCTGGTCTCCTGTAATGAGTGCGAGAAGTTTCATCATTCCGCGAGGGCCAATCAGCGTGGGGGGGCGTGGCCTGCGTTTCGTCAGGGAGGGCCCGGAGTGGGTGGGGCGAGACTTGGACTGAGCCGGGGCGGAGCGAACCTGGGACGGGAAAAGAGGAGGGTGGGAGGGTGAGGGCCAGGAAGAGTTGTTGTTTCAGGCTCCCGGAGATGTGAGTGCTCTTGCTGAAGGATCTTGTTAGAAATCGGAACAGGTACACCAGTGGCAATTAGCGGGGTTCTGACAATTGGGGGGTCTTCTACACTTGATTTGTGCTTATGGAAGCCATCACCAGGTTTCGTTTGCAGTACCCCCTCTGCAACTAATCTCCCCTAGATCCTTAATTGCAGTCTTTGAGGGTACTTGAGGTCCCTCTTATTATTAAGAGAGTGGCTGTTATAGATGTGGATACACAAATATTTGCTAGATTAATAAATGGTGAAGCAGATGGGAATGGCTGGAAGGGTGGGCTCCTTTTATTAAATATGAGGTAAATTTTATTATGTTCTTTCCACCTCCAGGCAGAGTTAAATACCTCCCATTTCCCCGTATTTGCCCAGCTTAGTGTATTTGTATTACGGGATGGATCCTTGTCAAATTTGTGATTGTAGCTGTGTCTACCCTCCAACTAGACTGTGACCATCTTCTGCTGTGACTTCACCTTTTGGGTCCCAGGCTCAGCTCAGTTAGTGTCACTAGGTAGATTCTCAAACATGTATTCAAGTCAAATTGATTCCTCATTACAGATTTCACTGTTAGGAAAGACCTGAGTTACCAGTCAGAATTCTACTGCTCCCAAGTTACATGAACATAGATATGTCCTATAGCATCTTTAGGTTTCCATCTTTAAAATAAGGAAATTAGAGACTAAATACTAAAGAGATGGGAAATTTGGGGGGCCATGGAACACAGGGAGGAAAATTAATATGTTTTTTCATTACAATATCAACCTATATTGATGAAATGGATATAAATGTGTACATTTTTTGCATTAAACTCAGTTAGAAATAACTTGTCTAAATTCAAGTACTTGTGTATCCAGACTGTGAAATCAGGTTTATCTGGATCCAGAGGCCATTCTCTTTGACTACAGCATTCTGCCTGTGAAGCCCTGAACAGAAAAGCTTGGTTGTCCTGGAGACACTGATGGAAGAGCAGAGCCTGCCATAACGTCTCCTGTTTTTACTAAACATAAGTAATTTCCATTTAGGAGTAATATATTTTATTTTTCTTTGTCTTATCTCCATTGAGCCACTGATAATTTGAGAGGAGAGGACTTTCTCTTTCATAGGCATTCTTGAAACATTATGCAGTATAGGGAAAGACTTGTCCTCAGAAAACAGATGTTTAAGAACTGAAATTTCTTTTTGAGATCTAAATCAAGTTGATACATGAAGACAAAATAGATTAGTGTTCCCTAAACATTTTATATACAAACATACCTTCTAGAATCTCAAAAAAATGTTCTCCATTGCCCCCAGAAGATGACAGTGTGCTTTTAGTATCCCTTTGATAGAGAAAATTCACTATGATAAAAAGCAAGTTACCATGACCTCATAACACTCAAATAAATTTATATTTTATTAATCACATCAGCAACAAAATAAACTAAGAAATAGTAATATTATATGTGCAAGACATACTAAGATCAGACAATAGCCAATGCTAGGAGAGCATATGGGTTTTATGTCCCCATTCAAGAGTCTCATTTGGTTAAAAAAATGTCCCAGAATACAAAATCCTTAAGGACAGAGCATGTAGAAGACACTTAGTAGTGGACAGGCCAGAGCATGATGATAGATGACTAAATTCTAAGGTTTCTTCTCACCCTAAAGTTTTCAGCATCAAACAGACTTTGCTATATTCTAATATTTGCGACATTGACATAATATCTGTTAGACCTTAGAACAACCTGGGAAAGTAGGTCTTCTAACCACATTTTACAAATGAAAAAGTAAGACTTAGAGAAGTTGAGGGATTTATCCAAACACATGCAGCTTTACAACATTAAAGATTGAATCATGGGGAGCAGATGTGGCTCAGGCCATTGGGAGGCCTGTGGGAGGTCCCTGTTCGGTTCCTGGTGCCTCCTGGAGAAGGCAAGGAAACAATGAGCAGATAGACAGAGAACCATGTGGGGGAATGGGGAGATAAATTTTTTTTTTTTTTTTTTTTTTAATCATAACCTGTATAAATCCAGAGCCCATTTTCCTTCCCGTCCTGGCTGTGTAGCAGAAGACTGATACTTAATATTTTATCTTTCTTGGCTGGTTGTACTAAGTATTTTCCACTTGTCCGTCCAAAGCAACTCTCCACCCTTCTCCATCTCTCTTTTTGGACTGGTTCCCTTGTCCTCCTCTTCCAGGGGGAGTGTATAAATGGAGACACTTCCAGGACATCCAGAGAGTGGAATAGTTCTCAGGATATTTATTCCCCTGTGCCCTTCCTGTGGAACTCCTCTCCCGAAGGCCGCAGCTCCTATCAGCTGGCCCTCTGCATACACCTTTCTTTCAGGATTCTGGGAACGGCTCCTTCTCTTCCCCTTCAGGCCTAGTCATAGATTCTGAACCATCCTGTTTCTTGTTCTAAACCCTACCTACACTTTTGTAATTAGTCCAATTTGCGTGTGCCATCTGTTATCCTATCAGAACCCTCCTGAACCATTGCTCTAAGATATAATAACAGAGGAAGCAGTGGGTTTAACTAGAATGGAAAACAATTCATGTAATTCTTTTAATTATTAGACACAAATGAAAACCAAATTTTTTCGGCCTCTTTTCCCACATTTCACTCCATCCCTATATTGAAACTCCACCCTAAAAGCACTATGGGAACATTTTAAATTCTTTGACCTGAGTCACAGAGGAATCAGAATAAAATTCTCCTCAGTCAAGTAAAGCCTTTAGGCTAGTTCCCCATCCCAAAAATGTAATCAACAACACAAGATTGTACTTGTATGGGTAAAGCCCTGATAGCATTAATTAAAATAGTCTTTAAAGCTCTTTGGTATATTAACTAATTATATCAGTTTGCCTCAATTTTTTTGTGTAAGTTGATCCTTTTTCTAAAATTTAAAAAAATGTGTATAATTAGACAGACATCCATATGGTAGTAACTATCCTTTGGTTTTCATTTACTAAAAAATGTACGTAATAATAAAAAGCTTTATTGACTTTAATAACACCTTTAAAAATGTTTTGTGTTTTATTCAAACCAATATACTTTGTAAAATTAGTATTCACTGATAAATAAAGCTTATTTATTAAGTCTATTGAAAATGCTGTAAGAACTTTCAGATTTGCCAACCCCTTTCAGTAATTCAAAGCTAACAGGAATCCACAACCCAATATTAGATAACATTGAATTAGAGTTCCAACTAGTTTATGAGCTCACCCCATCTCACCCCACCCCCCCTCACCCCACAATAGAAAATGTTTCCAGAGCAGGGCAAATGGTCAACACTTTCTTAAACACTAGGTGGATTTATCTTTCAGCAGTAGTACCAGCTTTGAATCTTAGAAGCCAGATCCTTTGCCCTTGACCCTGCACTTGGGCTTCCTCTAGCTGCAAAACTTGCCCACCCAGTGAGGAATTCAGGATGTGAGGAATTCAGGACATAGGTGAGCCTTCAAGGTGTAGGAAGGTGAGTAGAAAACAAACAGAGCAGGTGCCACCCGTTGATCGCTTGCCCCAAACTGCAAATGTTAGATGCAAGCCTGCTAAGCAGTCTTTGACTGTTAGCTCTGTTTCTCTGCTATTTTGATCTAATATTTATGATCCTTTTTTTATTAGGCATTGAAATGCAGTTTGAGATAGAACCTCTGATTTTTACTTCCATATTCCTTACATCTCTTCCAGTTTCATAGAAGTTCTCCCTGATGCCCACTTTTCAATCAGCAAGTTAAACAACAGTGTGGAAAATTCAAGAAATTCCAGAAAGATTAATCTATCATGATGCTTCTTGCTTTGTCTCTCTAGGGTCTGTTTCTTAGCCTTGATAAAACAAAAAGAAAATATTAACATGGATTTATACAGATTCATTTTGTAGAACCACAGATTTCATAATATTGGCAACCAACTACTCTTCTAACAAAATATTAATTTAGTCCCCAAAAGGAGAAGCCAGGTAAATTAGCCTGGGGTGGGGGGAGAAGAAGAAAACACTGGTAAAGCTGAAAAAATGAAAGTTTCTGTTCTAAAAGATTAAAAATTTAATAAGTAGCAGCACTGATTAGAACCAGAATAATTATTGCTTTAAAGGAGGTAAGAATAGAGTGAAATGAACACAGTGAACAACTTAGTATGATTCAGAGTACACCTCATAGAGAACATGGTAACTGAGCAGAGACCGGTATTTGGAATAATAGCATTACTGCCTTTGACAGTTTGAATTTTGTGAAACTCAGAAAAGATTATGTTTTTGAACTAATCCATTCCCGTGGGTGTGGTGCCCTTTGATTGCACTAATAAGATCACTTGATTAGATTGCTTTAGGGCTTTTGATTGGACTACATCAGTGAGGCATGACCCAGGTTGTATCTCTGCCCTCTTGCTGTGTCTTATATAAACTGAGAACACACAGAGAGACGACACACAGAAAGGGAGCTCTGCCATTTGGACCCAGCCATGTGAGAGAGAGAAGACTCCAGGTTCACCTACAGCAGCAGAAATACAGAGAAGCCCTGAGAGGCTCAAGGAGAGGAGGCCCAGGGAGAGATGACTGATGGCCCACAGCTGAGCTCCAGGAGAAAGTAGAGTGAGATCGGCTGACCGACCATCTTGCCTTGCCGCATGGTAGGACTACAGGATCTGCTAGCAGCTGGCCTTCGGTGAGGAAAAAGCATCTCTGATTTGGACATTTTTGCAGCCTCAGAACTGTATCCCCTTTTATAGAAGCCAACACATTTCTGATGTATTGCATTGGCAGCCCTGTGGCAAACTAATACACTGCCATTTATTGAATACCTTCTAATTTCAATGCATTTTATTTATGTTACTTCTACTCCCCATGCCAGTCATGGAAAATAATAATTATTCCTTCTTGACAGGTAAGAGAACAGTTGTTTAAGAAGGTGAACTAACATACCCAATACCAAAAAGGCAGTAAGTGGCTGAGTCAAGAGGGCTTCAAACCCAGCATACTAATCAAGACCTCCCATGGCTCCCCCAAAACCCTGCTCAGCAGGCAGACCAGGTAGAGAGAGTCCCTCGCAGCCTACTCAGCTATGCAGATTCCACACTTCCTCCCAGTATATATCTCGTTTGGGAAGATTCATAGCAGCCTCTAGCAAAGCCTACTGATAGCCAAATAGAGTAAGCTGGTCAGGTATTTTAATGTTAAATATAGCAGGTTGATTTATTCAGTCATCAGAGATTTGGCAAATTATTGCTAAAGCAGGGTGGCTGAGTCAAAGCCTGTGCCATTGTCAATTAGTTTCCTCTCTGCTTCAAATACACTCTTTTTTTGCCCTGCCTACTGATACTGGAACTGGCTCTTGATAACATTACATTTTTCCTTTGCCAACAAGCACGATATTATTGTCAGTACAAATTGGAGGGGCACTGCATGAGGAGGGCGTTTCTCTTCCTGGTTCCAGTGTATATTCCTCCTCTTGCTCCTCCAAGAAATCCGCTGATGCTCCCCCCTCTCACCCCCAATGAGTTTCAGCAGTACCTCTGCAGGCAGCATCCTAGCTAATTTCTGGCACAACAGCTTGTGATTTCCCAGGGAGTTTTTGTGTTTTTTTTTTTAACTTTTATTTTTTTATTTTTTAAAAGATCCTTAGATTACATAAATGTTACACAAAAAATATAGGGATTCCCACATGCCCCACTCCCTACACCTCCCACACCCTCCCACATAAACAACATCTTTCATTAGTGTGGCACATTCATTGCAATTGATAAACGCATCTTGGGGCATTACCACTGAGCATGGACCATAGTTCACAT
>JAQZBX010083077.1:0-13444 GCA_029593785.1 Cabassous unicinctus
GGGGATCCCTTCCTCTCCCTTCCCCTCCCGCAGGGTCCCCTAGCCAGGGCCGACTCTGCTGACCGTCCTGAGGACGTCCTGGCCCCGCCACCGCACACAATGCTCGAATTTGCCCAGAAGTATTTCCGAGACCCTCAGAAGAGAGCCCAGTGAGTGGCGGGTCCGTCTGGGGCTCCTTGCGGTCTCCCACGCTGTGGGCCGCGGGGCGGCTCCGCTTCTGATAAGACTCCCCTAGGTGTGAGGCCCAGCTGCAGCCTCAGCCTCTGGGGGTCCTATCTGCCTGGTTGACCCACACTGAGTCCAGAGCGTTCCCGTGTTCCCCGTGTGGAAAAAGGGACATAGCCGAGACGGGGAGGCAGGAATGGTCAGTAGCCTCCACCTTCTGTTGCAGGGATGGCCTCAGGCTGAAATCCAAGGAGGGCCGGGAGTCCAGAGCCTTGGAGGACATGCTTTGCTTCACCAAGGTGCCCCGCCCCAGGCCTCAGCTTCCCCATCTGGAAAATGGTGATGCCAGAACCTGCTCCCAGGCTCCTGGGACAAACAGCTCTGTCCTCCTCGAGACCCCCTCCTCCCCAGCTCTCAGACCCAATCGCAGCACCCAGAGGGGCCTGGATTCCTCCCAGGGGCAGTGTCTGTCCCCGGCTTTTGGTGATATGCACCCTCCTGCTGTTATCTGGCCTCGAAACACACTGCATCCTTTCTGTTCTGACGTGCTTCAACACTCAGCCCTTTCCTCCCCTCACAGACCCCGCTCCAGGAATCCCTAATTGAACTCAGCAACAGCAGCCTCAACAAGATGGCGGTCGACATGTTCCTAGGTGTGTGGGGGGGTGGGAGGTTGGCTGCCAGGGTCCTGAGCTGGTGGGAACCAGTGCTGTGTGACCCCTTCCCAGCACCACTGCTCTCTGGTTCTCAGGCAGTGGGGCCCCTTTAAGAGAACAGAAGCTCCCTGCTGCCCCTTGCCAGAAGCCTCCCAGGGAGGGCCCCCGGGGGTGGGGTGGGCAGTGCGTGCGGGCCTGAGGGGGTATAGGTCTTTCTACAGCTGTGATGAGGTTTATGGGGGACGCCCCGCTGAAGGGCCAGAGCGAACTGGATGTTCTTTGCACCCTCCTGAAGGTCAGTCCTGCTGGCTCTCCTCCCTTCTCCTCTGGGATTCCATTTCCCCATCTGCCAACCAGAGTTGCAGGACATCGGGGTGGGAAGTTTCCCCTGTGGTCCAAAGAGGAGTGCCTCTCGTGGGTGGTGCCCACCCCCTGTTCTTACGCACCTGCTGATATGTGGCACGCCCCCCCGGCACATCCTTGCCATGTGACCCAGCCTGTCCCCTCTCCAGCTGTGTGCAGACCATGAGGTCATGCGGGATGAATGTTACTGCCAAGTCGTGAAGCAGGTCACAGACAACACAAGCACCAAACAGTGAGTGGACTGGGCCCTTATGCCTCCCTGCATGGGTCCACAAGCTCCAGGAAGGACCTCCCATGCCCCAGGCCTGTCCCATCCCAGCTTCTCTCCACCTCGTTCTCTTTCTCACTCAATAGGCAAACACATATTCTTGGATGTGTAGGGCAAGTCATTTCCACTCTCTTTTATATATATTTTTTATTTTAGGAGGTACCAGGGATTGAACCTGGGACCTCGTACATGGGAGGCAGATGCTCAACCACTGAGCTATATCCACTCCCCCATTTCTGCTCTCTGAGCTTCAGTATCCTCCTCTGTGAAATGGCAATGATGCTGTGTAAGTTGGGATTCTTGGTTGCAAGTGACAGCAACTCAAGCTGATTTAAGCAAAAAAGGGAAGTTAATGGTTCAGGTAACAGAAAACTCAGTCAGCATATGACTTCAGGCATAGCTGAATCCAGGTGTCACAAGGAAGCAGCTTTTCTTCATCTCTTGGTCCTGCTTTCCTCTGCATTGATATCATCCCCAGGCAGCCCCTCCCATAGGTTGGCAAGGTGGCAGTTCCTGGGAGACATCTGAGCTCAGCAAACCTACAGAAAAGCAAGATTGCCAGACCCAATATTTACAACAAAAGTTCCCAACTCCCTGACTTTCATTGGCCTGGCTTGGTCACCTGCCCTCCCTGAACTAACCACCATAGGGGAGGTGCAGTGTTCTGATTGGCTAGAACCAGGTCACATGCCCATCCTCAAACCAATCACTATAGCCAGAGGGATGCTGTGCTCTAATTGGCTGGACCTGGATCTTCTGGTCATCCCTAAACCAATCACTGTGAGTGTTCTAATTGGCGATGGTCCCTGCCCATCTCCAAAACACAGTTTGGGCAACTACCTAGAGAGGGAAGTTTTTCCCCAAAGGAAGTCCAGAAGTCCCCACACATGCAGTGTGAGGACAAGTTACCTCGGCTCACGCAGGGTCAGCATATAGGAGGTGCCGAATGTGTGCCCTGCTCTTGTTACCAGTGGGCCCACTTTCCTCTACTTCTTCCACTTGCCTTCTACCTGCCCAGGACTTTTGGAACCATCATGCTTCTCTCTCCTCTAGTCCACGGCCCAGGCCTTACCTGGTGCTACCTCTGCACAGCCCCAGCAGATTCCGAACCCCTGGCCTCCTTCAAGGACCTTCGTCCAGAAATCTCCCCAGTGATATCCTCCACCTGGGGAAAATTTGTTTCTTTGCCTCAGCCCCCTTCCTTCCCTGCCTCTCACCCTGGCTTCCCAAGCAGAGCACACCTTCTGCGTGCCTGCAAATTGGAGACCTCCACACTCATCCCAGGAGACCCCTGGCCCGGCTCTCCAGTGCCACGGCCATGTGTAACATAGCCCTGTGCGTGTGTCCTCGCAGGGACAGCTGCCAGCGAGGCTGGAGGCTGCTGTACATCGTGGCCGCCTACCACGGTTGCTCGGACGTCCTCCGGCCCCACCTCGTTCGCTTCCTCCAACATACCAGCCGGACCCCCGGCCTGCCCTTCCAGGGTGAGGGGTCAGCAACCGGGCACCCACGTCTGTGCGTCTCTCCTCCCATGGAAACTGGGTGGGCCACCAATGGAAGGGAAACTTGGGCCGTGTTTCCTAATATTAAGTCACTGCTCAAACACCTGTAGAGGTCCGGCAGGCGCTGGGCATGGTGGGAAGGGGGAGGGAAGCTGGGGGCAGGTCACAGCAGGCTTCCTGGTGGAGGAGGTTTCGCCCTAGGTCCTGGACACATGGGAGCGGTTTTCAGGTGGGCCCAGTGTCAGGAGCACAGGCTGGGAGGTGCGAATGAGTGGGTGCTTGTGAGAAGAGAGAATGAGGTGGGGAAGAGCCTGCAGTGCTGGGGTGGGCCCAGTTTCTCTGATTGTGGGGAATTGTCAAGCCTCTTTTTTTTGTAAATTCAAACTTTATTTCAAATTCAAAAAATAAATAACAGGCAAAAGGCAGCTTAACAAGTTATAGAAGCATTACTCCAAAAAGTTCTGTCCAGGCACTTTTATCTCATCTTATTGTAAAAACAAACTCATTTTTTCCTTTAGCGTCAAAAAGATACACAGACTGAATGTAGATGGGTTAAATAACATAATCAAAGTCTCCTTGTTAATGAAGGAAATGAAGAGAGAAAGCTTAATGATATTCATAGCTCATAAAACTAAACCCCATTTTTTTTTGCTTTTAACATTAATATAGAACCTTCTTTGCTTTTGCTATAAAAACATTACAATATCGTTTTTAACTATAAGTTGTAATATTTTTGTGGCAAGGCTCTCAAGCAGGTTTGGGCAAGGGGAGCCCCAAAGCTGGTGACAAGGTGTCTACCTTCCCCCCTGCCTTGTAGTATGGAGGAAGGGGCTGCTCCCCAGGTTCCACTCCCAGTCCTGTTTCCATAGCAACCCCTGCGCACCCCACCCCCAAGAAAGAGGCTGGGGCCCCTGCAGTCTCCATGGAAGCCATGAAGGAAGTAGGGGCCCTTGCCCCCTCTGCCATTGAATCAGCCTCTTTGATTCAATTAACAAACATTCCCAAGCCCAAAGAGGGGCTCCCAGGTCTGTGAAGGCAGCGGAAGTGCCCTGACCCCTTGACTCATCCCCTCCCTGGAGGAATCCCCATTTCAGAATAGTCATTGGTGAGGACACTGCTTAACCCAGAGAATTGGAACACCAAGAGTGGGCTTCTCTGCCCTGGCGTGTCTGGGCGAGGAAGGGCTTGGCAGGGGGCTTCCCAGCTGCAGAGCCAGCCACATCTGCAAAGCCGGGGTTGGGAGTCAGCTTGAGACAGAAGCCCCCTGCTGAAACTCCCCTAGTGCGTGCACGTGGTCCTGCACGAGCATACCCGGGACCCCAAGTCTTGGGGACTCTATTAGTCAGCCAAAGGGGTGCTGATGCAAAATACCAGAAATCTGTTGGGTTTTATAGATTTGGGGTAGAAGCTTACAGTAACCAGGCTATAAAGTGTAAGTTACTTCCCTCACCAGTCTACTGCCACATGTTGGAGCAAGATGGCTGCCGACGTCTGCCAGGGTTCAGGCTTCCTGGGTTCCCCTCTTCCTGGGGTTTGCCTCTCTCTGGGCTCAGCTGCTCATTCTCTGGTCTCTGTAGCTGCAAACTATCAGGCAAATAGCTCATCTCTCTTCCCGGGGCCTTTTCTTTCCTCATGACGGAGCTCCTCTGTGTGCTTCCTTCTGTGGGCTCCAGCTCAAAACTCTAAACTCCCCTCTCTGCAATGTGGTTTCTCTGTGAGTCCCTGCCCACCAAGGAGGCAGGGATGCAAAGTCTTACTGATGTATCCCAATCAAAGCCTTAATCATTATTTAATCAAGTAAAAGTGAAACCTCTGCATCCAATACACCCTAATATGCCCGGAGGAAAAAACCAGTTTGCAAACATAATCCAGTATTTCTTTTTGGAATTCATCAATAATATCAAACTGCTACAGGGACCACCAGGGCCCCTGACCCAGCTTCTTGTCCCACTGCATCAATGTGGGTGAGAGCTGTTTCCAGAGCTTACAGACAGCCAAGGGCACTTGGGGGATAGGCAAAAGGCCTTATCCATGCAAGGGGTGGAGTCAGGTGCCCTGGGTTCGAATCCAACACTTTGGCTCCGCTTGTGGCCTTGGGCGAATCTCTGTACCCCCGCTATAAAATGAGGGAGAGGATGTGGTGGACTCAGGACTGCAGCCTACCACGGGCGAAGATTTGACCCCCTGTCTCTGCAGGGATTGCCAAGGCCTGTGAGCAGAACCTACAGAAAACCCTGCGATTCGGGGGCCGTCTAGAGCTCCCCAGCAGCATGGAGCTTCGGGCCATGCTGGTGAGCTCTGAGCCAGGGTGGGGGGTCGACTTGAGACAGGAGCCCTGGCAGAGACTTCCCTTGTACGTGCCTGTGGTCCTGCATGAGCCTGCCTGGGACCCCTGAGCTTGGGGACCACCAGGACCCCAGGCTCAAGACCCAGCCTCTTGTCCCTCCCACTCCTCCAACACCCAGGCTGGCCGAAGTTCCAAGAGGCAGCTCTTCCTTCTTCCTGGAGGCCTCGAACGCCATCTCAAAATCAAAACGTGCACCGTAAGTTAGGAGCTTGGGCAGGCTGCCTTAGAAGGGCAGAGGCGCCCCAGCCTCCTGGGGTGGGGGTGGGCCCCCAAGGGTGCCGAGCGTCTCCCAGACTCTCACACAGCCCCACAGGCAGGAGTTGTTTTGCAAAAGCACAAACTGAGGCTCGGAGAACTTACACCTCCCGTCAGGGGCGCAGGGCGGATGAGAGACAGGATTCAAACTCGTGTCTCTCAGACTCCCAAGGCCGTGCCCTGTCCCTGCATGAGGTTGGTTTTCAGAGACCTCGGTGGGGTTAGGAGTTTGGTTCTCCACCTCGGGGGGAGTGGAGTCAGGACCCCCCTGCACAACTTGCCACCCCCCCACACACACACACAGGTGGCCCTGGACGTGGTGGAGGAGATCTGTGCGGAAATGGCTCTGACACGCAGCGAGGCCTTTGACGAGTACGTCATCTTCGTTGTCACCAACCGAGGTGAGTGGCTAGGAAGACCGAGACTGCTGGGCTCATTCCCACCACCAGGCCTTTCTCCAAGAAGCCACTTGACCCCATCCCACCCCCGCATGGAAGCACCTCTCTGTCCACCGAGCCCTCCCAGCCCTTTGTCTCCTGCTCTGCCTTGTTTTGGCTTCGAGTCTGTCTCACCTCCCAGACTGGGAGTTCACGGAGGACAGGGACCCTCTGATTCCTTGTTGGGTGCTATTGGGGCTGGGGGTGATGTGGGATGACATCGCCCTGCCCTCAGGGAGCTTATATCCTTAATAGGCCCAAAAGTCTGAGCATTTTTCCTACATCCTATTCCTTAATTGTGGCTACAGGAGTCCCCTCCCATGGTCTCACTAGGGCGTCCTGGGACCCTGGGGGACTGCCATGGCACCCAAGCCCTGTCCATCTGCTGCCCACCCCCTTCCAGACCTTGGCCTTGCCTCCTGCCGCCCAGTGGGTCAGCTCCAGCTGCTTCTGACCAGCTCCTGCCACTTCCATTTCTGTCCCCAAACTGTGTGCCCTCCATCCTACAGGAGTGGGTCCCAAAAAGGTCTCAGTTGCTGACATTTCTGGAGCAGATCCTGTGTCCCAGGCCCAGTTCACCCCCTATCCCCTGTTGTTTTGCACTCGCCGTCTGCTCTCTGTGTGTTCTTCTGTGTCTGCTTGTCTTCTCTTTAGGCGGCACCGGGAACCTATCCTGGGACCTTCCGGAGTGGGAGAGAGGTGCTCAATCTCTTGCGCTACCTCAGCTCCCTTGTCTGCTGTGTCTCTTATTGTCTCTCCTCTGTGTCTCTTTTTGTTGTGTCATCTTGCTGTGCCAGCTCTCTGCACAGGCCAGCACTCCTTGCGGGCCAGCTCTTCGCTCGGGCCAGCTGGCTGCACAGGCCAGCTCGCCTTTCACCAGGAGGCCCCAGGAATCGAACCCTGGACCTCCTATATGGTAGAGGGGAGCCCAATCGCTTGAGCCACATCCGCTTCCCTATGAGCTCTTTTGATCACCACGACAACCCTATGAAGTAGATGGGGAAACTGAGGCCCAAGGAGGTTATATTATTCACCTATTGCCACTCCAACAAATGATTATCTTACGGTTTGGAGGTGAGAAGTCCTACAATTTAAGTGAGGACAGAGCTGTGTTTCTTCTGGAGGCTCTAGAGGAGAAGCTGTTTCCTTGCCTTTTTTCAGCTGCTAGAGGTTGCCCACATTCCTTGGCTCGGGGCTCCTCTCTCCATCTTCGAAACCAGCAGCCTAGCATCTTTAAATCTCTCGCTCCTTAATTTAATACATGATTTTTCTGTAAACCTACAACTTCTCTTAAAAAAAAAAAATCTCCCTCCCTCTCTCTGACCTCTGCTTCTGTGGTCGTATCTCCTTCCCTCCCTCTGCTTGAGCTGCCACATCTCCTTCTCCCACCCTGACCTTATAACAACCCTCATGACATCGGAACTACCTGGACCATCCAGAAGACTCTCCCTGTCTCGGGGTCCTTCATTCAATCCCATCTGCAAAACCCTCTTTTGCCATGTACAGTGACATCCACAAATTCCGGGGTTTAGGGGATTAGGATGTGGATATTTTAGGGGGCCATTATTCAGCCTAGACAGAGGTGAAGTGACTTACTCGAGGTCTCACCGTTGGAATTCGAACCCGGGCAGTCTGGCCTCCGGAGCCCAGGCTCTTGTCATCACATTGTTTTTCCTCTTTGGTAAAATGTTACGGAAGGTGTGGGGCAGGTGGCAGGAAAGCCACTGCGGGACAGGAAACCTGAAGTCTCCCGCAGACTGATGCTCAGTCATTGCCAGGCGCCGGCGTTCCCACCCTCCTGACGTGTTCATGGGTAGTCCCAACTCCCCAGCCCGGACCTTGCATCAGGCATCTCTCTGGAAGGAATTCCACTGAAAGGCACCCACTGGGTCTTGTGACCTGAAGCCCGTCAGGCTTCTCTTTGTCCCCAGTCTCCTCTGGAAGGGGCTGGAGCTTTCTCTGAGTATAACCCAGGGCACTTTCCCAGACACAGGCAGGCCTCCTCCTTGAGCCAAATGGAGCGTCACTTGTAGCCTTGAACTGGGACCATTCGTTTTAATAAAACACTGGGCACTGCATGCCATAACTCTTCTCTCCTTTAATAAGGAGACTGGTGCCCAAGGCGAGGTGTCCCCTCAGTGCCTGGCTGGGGTCCACACACGTGGCCCTGCCAGCCTTTCCTCTGGCTCTCCGCAGGCCAGCATGTGTGCCCGCTCAGCCGCCGCGCCTACATCCTGGACGTGGCCTCGGAGATGGAGCGGGTCGACGGGGGCTACATGCTTTGGTTCCGGCGCACGCTCTGGGATCAGCCGCTCAAGTTCGAGAACGAGCTGTATGTGACGATGCACTACAACCAGGTCAGCCACTCTAGAACCTTCTGGGCCCGTGAGGTCAGAGTCCTCAGCCTTGGCATTCGATGCCCCGCTGAAATTTCCCGGGAGACCAGTCAAGTCTCTGTCACCCTCACTGCCTGATCCCTGGGCCCCTGTGCATGTTGTCACCTCTAGTCGGTCTGCCCTTCCCTGCGTCTCTGCCTTTCTAAGCCTCCCCTCTACCCCACTGCAAGGCTTCCCACCAAACAGCACCTCTGTTCCTCTTTTCTCGGCTCTCCTCTTTGCCCCAGATGGCCTCTTCCTCTGGGCCCTTGACCTGTTCCTCTCTCAAAGGCCTGAGCTGTGTTTGGCTAGGGTTGTTATTTTTGTCTTCATGTTCTTTTCCTTGGAGACTTGCTGGTCCTCTAAGTCAAGATCAAGGGTTTTTTTTTTACAAAATCTCCTCGTGTTTTGTAGAGGTTGGATCTTTATATAGATAGTCAGATATGACAAGGACGAGTGACACCGGAGATGTGTGAAAGAAAGGTTTATTAGGATGCAGGAGTCCTAGAACAGAGGGGAGCTGCCAGCTTCACAGGGTCCCATGGGGAAACATGTCAGGAGGCTCGTGGAGGCACGAACCCAGGTGGGATGCAGGGAGGAATGAGAGAAGCTGTTTCTCTTGTGTTAGCAGGTGTCAGGGGTGGTCGCTAAGGGACCAAACAACTGGGTCTAAGATGCTGAGGCAAAAAGATGTATATATATTTATTTAGGAGTTAAAAAAAAAAAAGATGCTAAATCAGCATGACAGGGTGACAAGCCCCTCTCTTATTTTCATCTACCACACCTGCTGTGCCAACATACGTGGCAGGCACTTGGGACCGGGCACAGGTGTTTTGGTGTAACCGGTGCTACCTTTTACGGCGAGTCCGCAAACAATAGTCACTTAACCTTTGCGACCACGTGGGGTCGCTATGGATACCCGCCCTGAGCAGTCGGCTCTGGTGCCACCCACTGTAGGCTGTGGACTCAGCGGCCTCCCCGGGGAACTTGTTAAGATGCAAATTCTCAAGTCCCACCCCAGATCTACTGAATGAGAATCTCTGGGGGTGCAGCCCAGCAATCTGTTGTTGTTTTTTTTAAATGGAGGTAAGATCCACAGAACATAAAAGTAACTATTTTAAGGTGTACAATTCAGTGGCTTTTCCTACATTCACAGTGTTGTGCAACCACCACCTCTATTTAGTTCCAGAACATTCTCATCACCCCAAAAAGAAAACCCCTTACCATGAAGCTGTCAATCCCATGTCCTGGTCCCCCAGCCTCCAGCAACCACTGCTCTGCCTTCTGTCCCTGAGGGTTGACCAGTAAGCTGTAGTCACCAGCCCTGTAGATGACTTTGGGGTATGTTCGTGTGTGACAAGTTCTGGCCTAATGGACCTGCTGGCACCAGCCCAGACCATGCGCAGGAATGTGACAGGCCATCTCACCTGCAGGAGCAGATTGGAGCTGGCACAATTGAAACTGCCTGTCTCCAGATCGCCTCCAGTGGGATGCCCGAGCTTGTGCCAGCTGGGCAAGCCCTCACCTGAGTGACCCTCACAGGTGCTGCCTGACTACCTGAAGGGCCTCTTCAGCAGCGTGCCGGCCGGCAGGCCCAGTGAGCAGCAGCTGCAGCAGGTATCCAAGCTGGCCGCACTGCAGCACCGTGCCAAGGACCACTTCTACCTGCCCAGCGTGTAAGCATCAGCCCACCTGGTGGCCCACCTGCCTGAGCCAGGATGGATGGGCAACCCAGCGCTCCTCTATCACTTGAATTCTTTGGAGCTGCCCAGCCCTCCATGCTCCTCTCTCTGACCACTGAGCTGTGTGGTGGAGGGGCTGTCCTGACCTTGGGGCCAGGTCCTCCACCTCACCAGATGACCCTGGATCCTGCCACCCTCGCCATGGCAAATTGCTTCTGGCTGGCACTAAAACCTCAGAGCAAATTTAATTAAAAAAAAAAACACACACACACATAAAACTTTCAGAATGTGCAAACCCTATGGTCCAGAGCAAAAATGTTCATTGTGGCATCACCAAAAGCAGCTAAAAATTGGAAGTAACCTCAATATCCAAGCGTAGGGGATTTGTTGAATAAATTATGGGTAATTAGGTGGCCTTTAAACAGATGTTCTCAAAGATGTGATTAATGCTAATGGTATAATTCAGTCATTCTCAAACTTTTAGTCTCAGGATTTATTTTTTTATTTTTATTTTATTTTTATTTATTTATTTTTAAGATTTATTTATTTTATCCCCCCCTTGCTGCTTGTGCTGCTGTGTCCATTCGCTGCGTGTCTTCTCTGTGTCTGCTTATCTCCCCCTTGCTGTGAGGTCTTGCCGCATCAGCCCACGGGCGCCGCGCAAGCCGGCCTGCCCTCATAAGGAGGCTCCGGGAAGCGAACCCCGGGCCTCTCATATGGTAAACAGGTGCTCTATCCATTGCACCACACCCGCTTCCTGCCGTGAGGTTGCTGCATCAGCCCACCACAACTCTCAGGCCGGCGTGCCCTCACAAGGAGGCCTCGGGACGCAAACCCGGGCCTCCCATATGGTAAACGGGGGCTCTATCCACTGAGCCACACCCACTTCCCATCAGGATTTATTTTTTACACAATATTTAATTATCTTATTTTACAGGATCCAAGGAAATGGAATTATTCAGAACAGCTATATTAAAGAAATACATATTTGTAAAATACTACCCTAGAAATTATAGTAATATCAAAGTTCAATAAGAACATCAATTAAATGACAGCAGTTAAACTAAAATGCATTCAATCAAAATTACTTTTTTTTCTTTTTTTATTATTAAAGAAGTTTTAGATTATGTAAATGTTACACCGAAAATATAGGGGATTCCCATATACCCTACCCCCTCCCCCTCCCACATTTCCCCCATTAACAACATCCTTCATTAGTGTGGTATATTTGTTACAGTTGATGAACACATATTGAAGCATTGTACCTAACCATGGTCCATAATTTACATTATGGTTTACACTTTGCATCCCATCATTTTATAGTTTTTGACAAAATGTATAACGGCCTGTATTAGTCTCAGGATCTTTTTACTGTCTTAAAAATACGACCCCAAAGAGCTTTTGTTTGTATGGGTGATAGCTATAGAGATTTACCTTATTCAAAATGAAAACTGAAAAAAAAAAAAAGCTTAAATGTTGATTTATGAATTCCGTTAAAATAATAATATACCCATTCCACATTAATAACATAGTTTTATGAAAAATCACTGTATTTTTTTTTTAAGTGGTTTAGTGAAAAGAGTGGCACTGTTTTATTTTTTGCATGTCCTCTTACTGCCTGGCTTTATAGAAGACAGCTAGATTTGCACATTTGCATTTGCATTCCATCTGTTTTGATATCACATGGCGTGCTGCCCCTGGAACACTACACTGTATACTCGTGAGAGAGTGAGACTGAAAAGGGAAGATGGTGCTCTAGTGTTATTATGATAATGGCTTTGACCTCCCAGACCCTTGACCATGTTTTGAGATCTGCTGGAATCAATAATAGTAAATGAGAGAATATATGTTCAAGTATATATCCCAGCATTTCTAACACAGTCAGGGATCCAAAGGTAAAGCTCTTTTCATGTTATAATTTTTAAAATTGCAACAGTTATATGTTTACAGAAAAATCATGCAGAAAGTACATCATTCCCATATACCGCCCACCCCAATGCACACATACACAGTTTTCCCCATTATTAACATTTTGCATTAGTGGGGTACCTTTCTATTGATAAAACCATATTATAATTTTTTAAAAGATTTATTTATTTATTACCCCCCCCCATTGTTTTGAGCTCACTGTCTGCTCTCTGTGTCCATTCGCTGTGTGTTCTTCTGTGTCTGCTTGTCTTCTCTTTAGGGGGCACCAGGAACCGATCGTGGGACCTTCCAGAGTGGAGAGAGGCTGCTCAGTCTCTTGTGCCACCTCAGCTCCCTGGTCTGCTGCATCTCTTATTGTCTCTCTTCTGTGTCTCTTTTTGTTGCGTCATCTTGCTGTGCCAGCTCTCCACAGGGGCCAGCTTGCCTTTTACCAGGAGGCCCCCGGAATCGAATCCTGAACCTTGCATATGGTAGAGGGGAGCCCAATCGCTTGAGCCACATCCATTTCCCTCATTATAATTTTGATTATTAACCTTAGGGATCACTTTTTATATTGTACAGTTCTGTGGGTTATTTTATTTTTATTCTGGTATCATGTATATGACATAACATTTCCCATTTTAACCACTTTCAAGAAAATAATTCAGTGGTGCTAATTCCATTCACAGTGTTGTGCCACCATCAACACTATCCATGACCAAAACTTTTCCATCACCCCAAACAAAAACTCTGTTCCTATGAAGTATTAACTGCCCATTCCCTACTCCCACCCTGGCCCCTGTAGCCTGTATTCTAATTTCTGACTGTGGATTTGCATATTCTAATTACTTTGCATAAAGTGAGAGCCAACAATATTTGTCCTTTCGTGCCTGGCTTATTTCACTCCACATGATGTCTTCAAGGTTCATCCATGTTGTAACGTGGACCAAAACTTCATTCCTTTCTACAGCTGAATAATATTCCATGGTGTGTATCTACCACACTTTGTTTATCCATTCATTAGTTGACGGACACTTGGGTTGCTTCCACCTTTTGACTGTTGTGAATAATGCTGCTATAAACATCAGTGGCTCTTTTTATTTTATTTTGTTTTGTTTTGTTTTGTCTTGTTTTTATTTTAAGTGAAAGGAGCAGGAAGTACACGAAGGTATCATCCGAATCCTGGATAAAAATAATCAGCTTCTTACTTTTCTGCAAAGCACTTTGCATGCACTATCTCGGCTAATCTTCCCAGCCACACTTTGTATTCTCCTCTCACAGATGAGGAAACTGAGGCTCAGAGAGGTCATATGGCTGACCCAAGTTTACCCAGCTAAGAGGTCAGGGAGCCAGGATTCAAACGTGAGGGGCTGGGTCTGGATGCAAATGTGCAAAGACTAGAAGGAAGACGTTCCCTGAGGGCTCTCTGCAAGAGACTGATTTTCTCCCAGCTCTTCCTTGCTCTGCTGCCCAGGCCAGCCAGGAC
>JAQZBX010083078.1:0-13443 GCA_029593785.1 Cabassous unicinctus
CAATCAACTTCAAGACACTGGTTTCACCTAACTCTCTGTGAATGCAGTAGATACTTCAAATTTGAAAGGTTAGTATGGTTCTTGTTTGTTTGACTGCTATGGACTTTCTTTCACACACATGTCACCACATGGCAATTACTTAATGATAAGCCAATGCAGTGGTTCCTTTATTTTACAAACCTAAATAAGTTTTGTGTTTTTCTGGCTGCTATGCATGTGTTTTCACTTAAAATCGTCTACAAAACACTGGTTTTACCTAACACGCTGTGAATGCAGGAGTTAATTCGACTTTGAAAGTTAAGTAAGATGTTTGTTTGGCTGCTATGTGCTTGCTTACACTCATTATCAAGGTAAAAACACTGTTTTACCTCTATGCAATGCCAAAACACTGGTTTGTTCAGTTTCCAAAACTAAGCAATATGCTCGTTACATTGACAGCTCTGCCCTTGTTTTCAGTTACAAAGAATGTCAAAACTGTGCTTTTACTATTCCAAAGCTGCAGGTTCTTCCCCTTTGAAATCTATGTAAGATTCTTGTTTCTTTTGATACAAATCACATGTATTCACTTACAATCAACTTCAAAACACTGCTTTTCCCTAATGCTGGGTGAATGCAGTCAGTACTTTAGTTTAGAAAACCAATAAAGAAAATTTTTCATTGGCTGCTTTTCATATGTATTCACTTACAATCAACTTCAAGACAGTGGTTTCACCTAACTATCTGTGAATGCAGTAGTTACTTAAAGTTTGAAAGGTAAGTAAGACTCTTGTTTCTTTGGCTGCTATGCACTAGCTTTCACTCACATGTAAACACATGGCTTTTAACTAATGCCAATCCAATGAAGTGGTTTCTTCCCTTTACAAACCTAAATAAAATTTGTGTTTTACTGACTGCTATGCATGTGTTTTCACTTAAAATCATCTTCAAAACACTGGCTTTACCTAAATTGCTGTGAATGCAGGAGTTAATTCAACTTTGAAAGTTAATAAAGATACCTGTTTATTTGGCTGCTATGCGCTTGCTTTCACTCATTATCAATGCAAAAACACTGCTTTTCCCTAATGCTTTGCCAAAGCACTGGTTTCTTCAGTTTTCAAAACTAAGCAATAAACATTGGCAGCTATGCTCTTCTTTTCACATACAATGAATGTCAAAACACGGCTTTTACTCTGCCAAAGCTGCATTTTCTTCGCTTTTGAAATCTAATTAAGATTCTTTTTTCTTACACTGCTATGTATGTGTTTTCACTTAGTATCAACTTGAAAACTCTGCTTTTCCCTAATGCTAGCTGAATGCAGTGAGTTCTATGGTTTAGAAAACCAAAAAAGAAACTTGTTTCATTGGCTGCTTTGCATGTGTATTCACTAACAATCAACTTCAACACACTGTTTTCACTTAACTCTTGTGTCTGCAGAAGTTAGTTCAAGTTTGAAAGGTATGTAATATACTTGTTTGCATGCTATCCCATTGCTTTCACTCACAATTTCAACATTCTGCTTTTACTTAAATCTATGCCAATGTAGTGGATACTTCACTTTACAAAACTAAATATGATTTGTGTTTTATTTGCTTCTATGGTTGTGTTTTCACTAACGATCATCTTCAAAATGCTTCTTTTCCCTAACATGGCTGAATACAGTCAGCACTTTGGATTAGAAAACCAATAAAGAAACTTGTTTCATTGACTCCTTTTCATATTTATTCACTTACAAACAACTTCAAGACACTGGATTGACATAACTGTCTGTGAATGCAGTATTTACTTCAAGTTTGAAATGTAAGTAAGATACTTGTTTGAGTGCTATGCACTAGCTTTCTCTCACAATGTCAACACACTTCTTTTACCAAATGCTATGTCAATGCATTGATTTCTTCACTTTACAAATCTAAATAACATTTATGGTTCATGTGATGCTGTGCATGTGTTTTCACTAACAATCATCTTCAAAAATCTGGTTTTACCTAACACGTTGTGAATGCAGAAAGTATTTCAACTTTGAATGGTAAGTAATATACTTGTTTTTTGGCTATTGTGCACGTGATTTCAGTCACTATCACTGCAAAAACAATCCTTTTGCCAATTGTTATGCCAAAGCACTAGTTTCTCCATTTGTAAAAGGTAAGGAAGATACTCATTAAATTGGCAGTTATGCACTGGTTTTCACTAGCATCCAATGTCAAAACACTGCTTTTAGTATGCCAATGCTGCAGTTTCTTCACTTTTGAAATCTAAGTAAGATTCTTGTTTCTTTCGCTGCTATGCACGTGTTTTCACTCACAATCAACTTCAAAACACTGTTATTCCCTAAAACTGGTTGAATGCTGTCATTTCCTTGGTTTAGAAAACCAATAAAAGACTTCCTTCATTGGCTGCTTTTCATATATATTCACTTACAATCAACGTCAAGACACTGGATTGACATAACTCTACGTGAATGCAGTAATTGCTTCAAGTTCGAAAGGTAAGGAAATAGTTGTTGTTTGTCTGGTCTGCAATTGCTTTCACTCACAATGTCAACTCACTGCTATTACCTAATGCTACATGAATGCAGTGGTTACTTAACTTTACAAATCTAAATAAGATTTGGGTTTTATTTTCTGCTATGCATGTTTTCACTTACAATCATATTCAAAACACTGGTTTTACCTAACATGCTCTGAATGTAGGAGTTACTTCACCTTTTAAAGGAAAGTAAGATACTTGTTTGGCTGCAATGCATTTGCTGTCACTCACTATCACAGTAAAAACACTGCTTTTATGAAATACTATGTCAAAGCACTTGTTTCTTCAGTTTTGAAAACTAAGCAAGATACTCATTACATTGGCAATAATGCACTTGTTTTCACTTACAATCAATGTCACAACAGTGCTTTTATTTTGCCAATGCTGCAGTTTCTTCAGTTTTGAAATATAAGTAAGATTCTTGTTTCTTTTGATGTTATGCACGTGTTTTCCCATACAATCATCTTCAAAGCACTGCTTTTGCCTTATGCTGGTTGAATGTACTGAGTTCTTCGATTTAGAAAACCAATAAAGAAACGTGTTTCATTGGCTGCTTTGTACATGTATTCACTCACAATCAAATTCAAGACACAGGATTGACATAACTCTCTGTGAATGTAGTAGTTACTCCAAGTTTAAAGGTAAGTAAGATACTTGTTTGTTTGGCTGCTATGCACTAGATTTCTCTCACAGTGTCAACACACTTCTTTTACCTAATGCTACACCAATGCATTGATTATTTCACTTTACAAATCTAAATAATATTTGTGTTTTATGTGCTGCTATCCTTCTGTTTTCACTTACAATCATCTTCAAAACCCTTGTTTTACTTAACATGGTGTGAATGTACGAGTTAAAGTTTGAAAGGATATTAGGGTACTTTTTGTTTTTCTGCTATGCACAAGCTTTCTCTCAAAATGTCAAGAACTGCTTTTACATATTGCTAAGCCAACACAATGGTACCGTCACTTAACAAATCTAAAATTTGTGATTTATTCACTGCTATGCATGTGTTTTCACTTACAACAATCTTCAAAACACTTGTTTTAACTAACACGCTCTCAATCTAGGAGTTACTTCAACTTTGAAAGGTAAGTAAGATACTTCTTTGTTTGCCTGCTCTGCACTTGCTTTCATTCACTATCACTGTAAAAACACTGCCTTTACCTAATGCTATGCCAAAGCAATTTTTACTTCAGTTTTCAAAACTAAG
Source organism: Cabassous unicinctus (assembly GCA_029593785.1). Classification (NCBI taxonomy): domain Eukaryota; kingdom Metazoa; phylum Chordata; class Mammalia; order Cingulata; family Chlamyphoridae; genus Cabassous; species Cabassous unicinctus. Next base: position 3,717 of record JAQZBX010083078.1, read on the forward strand.
CAAGATAATCATTATAATGGCAACTATGTGCTTGTTTTCATTTACAATCAGTGTCACAACAGTGCTTTTATATGCAAATGCTGCAGTTTCTTCACTTTTGAAATCTAAGCAATATTCTTGTTTCTTTTGCTGTTATGTATGTGCTTTCACAAATAATCAATTTCAAAACACTGCTTTTTGCTTATCCTGGGTGAATGTGATGAATTATTCGGTTTAGAAAGCCAATAAAGAAACTTGTTTCATTGGCTCTGGGTATGTGTAGTCACTTACAATCAACTTCAAGACACTGGTTTCACATAACTTTCTGTGAATGCAGAAGCTAATTAAAGTTTGAAATTTAACTAAGATACTTGTTTATTTGGCTGCTTTCCTATTGCTTTCACTCACAATGTCAACACACTGCTTTGGCCTAATGCTACGCCAAAGCAGTGGTTTCTTAATTTTACAAATCTAAACAAGATTTTTGTTTTATTTGCTGCTATTAATGTGTTTTCACATACAATCACCTTCAAAACAGTGGTTTTACTTAACACCATGTGAATGCAGGAGTTAAAGTTTGAAAAGTAAGTAAAATATTTGTTTGTTTGGCTGCTAATCACTTGTTTTCACACACTATCAATGTAAAAACACTGCTTTTAGCTAATTATATGCCAAAGCACTGGTTTCTTCAGTTTTCAAAACTAAGCAAGACACTCATTACATTGGCAGCTATGCACTTGATTTCACAAAAAACCAATGACAAACAGTGCTTTTACTATGCTAATGCTGCAGTTTCTTCACTTTTGAAACCTAAGATTCTTGTTTCTTTTGCTGTTATGCACGTGTTTTCACTTACAATTAACTTCAAAACACTGCTTTTTTCTAACGCTGGGGAATGTTGTCAGGTACTTTGGTTTAGAAAACCAACAGAAAAGATTGTTTCATTGGCAACTAGTCATATGTTTTCACTTACAATCAACTTCAAGACACTGGATTGACATAACTCTCTGTGAATGCAGAAGTTACTTCAAGTTTGGAAAGTAAGATACTTGTTTGTTTGCCTGCTATCCCGTTGCTTTCACTCACAATATCAACATTCTGCTTTTACCTAATTCTACGCCAATGTAGTGGATAATTCACTTTACAATACTAAATAAGATTTGTTTTTTATTTGCTGTTATGCTTGTGTTTTCACTCACAATCATCTTCAAAATTCTGCTTTTCCCTAACACCAAGTGAATGCAATTAGTATTTTGGTTTAGATACCGAATAAGGAAACTCATTTCATTGGCTCCTTTTCATGTGTATTCACTTACAAACAACTTCAAGACACTGAATTGACATAGCTCTCTCTGAATGCAGAAGTTATTTCAAGTTAGAAAGGTTAGTAAGATACTTTTTTTCTGCTATGCACTAGCTTTCTCCCAAATGTCACCACACTGCTTTTGCATAATGCTAAGCCAGTAGAGTGGTTTCTTCACTTAACAAATATAAATAAGGTTTGTGATTTATTCGCTGCTATGCATGTGTTTTCACTTACAACCATCTTCAAAGAACTGGTTTCCATAACACACTTGAATGTAGGATTTACCTCAACTTTGAAAGGTAAGTAAGATACTTGTTTGTTTTTTCCTTTGGGCTTGCTTTCACTCACTGTCACTGTAAAAACACTGATTTTACCTAAAGTTATGCCAAAGCACTGGTTTCTTCAGTTTTCAAAACTAAGCAACGTACTCATTACATTGGCAACTATGCAGTTGTTTTCACTTACAAACAATGTCACAACAGTACTTTTAGTATGCCAATGCTGCAGTTCCCTCACTTTTGAAATCTAATATTCTTGTTTCTTTCACTGCTTTGCACGTGTTTTCACTTACAATCAACTTCAAAACACTGCTCTTCCCTAATGCTGGTTGAATGCCATCACTTCTTCGATTTTGAAAACCAATAAAAGACTTCTTTCATTGGCTGCTCTTCATATGTATTCACTTTCAATCAACTTCAAGACACTGGAATGACATAACTCTCTTTGAATGCAGTAGTAACTCCAAGTTTGAAATATAAGTAAGATACTTGTTTGTTTGGTTGCTATGCATTAGCATTCTCTCACAATGTCAACACACTTTTACCTAATGCTACACCAATGCATTGATTTCTTCATTTTAAAAATCTAAATATTATTTGTGTTTTATATGCTGCTATGCATGTGTTTTCACTTGCAATCATCTTCAAAACTCAGGTTTTACATAACACATTGTGAAAACAGGCAGTATTTCAATATTGAAAGGTAAGTAATATCCTTGTTTGTTGGGCTGCTATGCACTTGCTTTCACTCACTATCAATGTAAAAACACTGCTTTTACATAACGCTATGCCATAGCCCTGGTTTCTTCAGTTTTCAAAACTAAGCAGGATACACATTACATTGACAGCTATGCACTTGCTTTCACTTAAAACCAATGTCACAGAGGTTTCTTACTATGCCAAAGCTTTAGTTTTTTCACTTTTGAAATCTAACTAATATTCTTGTTTCTTTTCCTGCTATGCACGTGTTTAGGAAACACTGCTTTCACTAACGGTGGGTGAATGCAGTCAATACTTCAGTTTAAAAAACCAATAAAGAAAACTGTTTCATTGGCTGCTTCTTATATGTATTCACTTACAATCACCTGCAATACCCTGGATTGACCTAACTCTCTGTGAATGCAGTAGTTACTTCAGGTTTGAAAGTTAAGTAAGACACTTGTTTGTTTGGCTGGTATCCCATCATTACACTCACAATGCCAACATACTGCTTTTACCGAAGGCTTCAACAATGCAGTGGTTACTTAACTTTACAAGTGTAAATAAGATTTGTGGTTTATTTGCTGCTATGCATGTGTTTTCATTTAGAGTCATCTACAAAACACTGGTTTTACCTACTACACTGTGAATGTAAGAGATACTTCAACTTTGAAAGGTAATTAAGATACTTGTTTATTTGGATGCTATCCCATTGCTATCACTCATAGTGTCAATATACTGCTTTTACCTAAAGCTATGCCAAAGCAGAGGTTTCTGCACTTTTAGAAATTTAGTAAGATTTTTGTGTTATTTGCTGCTATACTTGAGTTTTCACTTGCAATCATCTGCAAAACACTGATTTTACCTAACACGTTGTGAAAGCAGGAGGAAATTCAAATTTAAAAGGTAAGTAGGATACTTGTTTGTTTGGCTGCTATGCTCTTGCTTTCACTCAGTATAAATGTTAAGACACTGCTTTTCCCTAATGCTATTCCATAGCACTGGTTTCTTTAGGTTTCAAAACTAAGCAAGATATTCATCACATTGGCAGCTATGCACATGTTTCACTTACAACCCATGTCACAACAGTGCTTTTAATATGCAAATGCTGCAGTTTCTTGACTTTTGAAATCTAAATATGATTCTTTTTTCTTTTGCTGCTATGCACGTGCTATGCTACGTGCTTTGCTACAGATTTTCTGTGAACACAGTAGTTACTTTGGGTTTGAAATGTAAGTAAGATACTTGTTTGTTTGGCTGCTATACCATTGCTTTCATTCACAATTTCAACATACAGCTTTAACCTAATGCTAAGCGAATGCAGTGGTTTCTTCAGTTTACAAGTCTAAAAAAGATTTGTTTTTTATTTGCTGCTATGCATGTGTTTCCACTTACAATCATCTTCAAAACTCTGGTTTTACATACACGTTGTGAAAGCAGGAAGTATTTCAACTTTGAAAGGTAAGTAAGATACTTATTTGGCTGCTATCCCATTGCTTTCAATCACAATATCAACATACTGCTTTCACCTAAAGGTACGCCAATGAAGAAGTTTCTTCACTTTTACAAATTTAATAAGATTTTTGTTTTATTTGCTGCTATACATGTGTTTCATTTACAATCATATTCAAAACACTAGTTTTACCTAACAATGTGTGAATTTAAGAGTTACTTCAACTTTGAAAGGCAGGTAAGATACTTGTTTTTTGGCTGCTATGCACTTGCTTTCACTCACTATCAGTTCAAAAACACTGATTTTACCTAAAGCTATGCCAACTCATTGGTTTCTTCAGTTTTCAAAACTAAGGAAGATACTCCTCACATTGGCATCTCTGCACTCGTTTTCACTTACAACCAACGTCAAAACTCTGCTCTTACAATGTAAATGCATAGTTTCTTCTCTTTTGAAATCTAAGTGAGATTCTTGTTTCTTTTGCTCCTATGGATGTTTTCACTTAAAATGAAATTCAAAACACTGCTTTTCCCTATCGCTGGGGGGAATGCAGTCAGTTCTTCCATTTAGAAAACAAAAGATATAGTTTTATTGGCTACTTGTCATATATATTCACTTACAATCAACTCAAGACACCGGATTGACATAACAGTCTGTGAATGCAAGAGTTACTTCAAGTTTGAAAGGTAAGTAAGATACTTGTTTGGTTTGCTGATATCCCATTGCTTTCCCTCACAATGTCAACACATTGCTTTTACCTAATGCTACAACAACACAGTGGTTACATAACTTTACAAATCTAACTAAGATTTGTGTTTTATTTGCTGCTATGCATGTGTTTTCACTTACAATCATCTTCAAAACTCTGGTTTTACCTAACGAATTCTGACTGCAGGAGTTACTTGAACTTTTACACGTAAGACCCTTGTTTGGTTGCTGTTCTCTTGCTTCCACTCACTATCAATGTAAAAACACTGCTTTTCCATAATTCTATGCCAAAGCCCTGGTTTCTTCAGTTTTCAAAACTAAGCAAGATACTCATTACATTGACAGCTATGCACTTGCTTTCACTTAAAACCAATATCACACAGGGTTCTTACTAAACCAATGCTGCAGTTTTTTCACTTTTGAAATCTAAGTACTATTCTTTTTTCATTTCCTGCTATGCACATATTTTCCCTAACAATCAACTTCAAAACACTGCTTTCCCTAACACTGGGTGAATGCAGTCAATACTTCAGTTTAGAGAACCGTTAAGGAAACTTGTTTCACTGGCTGCTTTTCATATGTATTTACTTACAATCATCTTCAAGACACTGGATTGACATAACTCTCTGTGAATGCAGAAGTTACTTCAAGTTTGAAAGGTAAGTAAGTACTTGTTTGTTTGCTGCTATCCCATTGCTTTCACACACAATGTCAACATTCTGTTTTTACCTACTGCTACACGAATGCAGTGAATACTTCACTTTACAAAACTAAATAAGATTCCTGTTTTATTTGCTGATTTGCATGTGTTTTCACTTACAATCATCTTCAATATGCTGCTTTTCCCTAAAGCCACATGAATGCAGTCAGTACTTTGGTTTATAAAACCAATAAAGAAAAATATTTCATTGGCTGCTTTTCATATGTATTCACTTACAATCAACTTCAAGATGCTGGATTAACATAACTCTCTGTGACTGCAGTAGTTACTCCAAGTTTGAAAGGTATGTAAGTTACTTGTTTGTTTGGCTGCTATGCAGTAGCTTTCTCTCAATTATCAACACACTTCTTTTCTCTAATGCTACACCAATGCATTGATAGCCTCACTTTACAAATCTAAAAATATTTGTGTTTTATGTGCTGCTATGCATGTGTGTTCATTTAGAATCATCTTCAAACACTGGTTTTCCCTAACACGTTAGGAATGTAGGCGTTAAATCAGCTTTGAAGGATAAGAAAGATACTTCTTTGTTTTGTTCCTATGTGCTTGCTTTCACTCATTATCTCTGTAAAAACACTGCTTTTATCTAATGCTATGTCATAACACTGGTTTTTTCCGTTTTTAAAACTATGCAAGATATTAATTTCATTCACAACTATGCAGTTGTTTTCACAAACAACCAATGTCACAACAGTGCCTGTACTATGCTAATGCTGCAGCTTCTTCATTTTCGCTCCTATGCACGTGTTTTCACTTACAATCAACCTCAAAACACTGCTTTTCCCTAACGCTGTGTGACTGCAGTCAGTTCTTTGGTTTAGAAAACCAGTAAAGAATCTTGTTTCATTGGCTGCTTTTCATATATATTCACTTTCAATAAAATTCAATACACTGGATTTACATAGTCTGTGAATTCAGGAGTTACTTCAAGCTTGAAAGTTACGTAAGATACTTGTATGTTTGGCTGCTATGCAATTGATTTCACTCACAATGTCAACAGACTGCTTTTACCTAATGCTACGCCAAAGTATATTGTTTTTTACTTTACAAATCTAAATAAGATTTGTGATTTATTTGCTGCTATGCATGTGTAATCACTTACAATCATCTTCAAAATTCTGCTTTTACCTAACATGCTGTGAATGCAGGAGTAAATTCAACTTTGAAAAGTAAGTAAGATATTGTTTATTTTACCACTATGTGGTTGCTTTCACACACAATGACAACACACTGCTTTTACCTAATGCTAGACCAATGCAGTGGCTTCTTCACTTTACAAATCTAATTAAGTTTTGTGATTTATTTGCTGCTATGCATGTGTTATCACTTACAATCATCTTCAAAACACTGATTTTACCTAACACGCTATGAATGTAAGAGTTACTTCAACAGTGAAGGGTAAGTAAGATACTTGTTTGTTTTGCTCCTATGTGCTTGCTTTCACTCATTATCTCTATAAAAACACTGCTTTTATCTAATGCTATGCCAAAGCCCTGATTTCTTCAGTTTTCAAAACTAAGCAAGATACTCATTACATTGGTACTGTGTTCTTGTTTTCAGTTACAATCAATATCTTTACAGTGCTTTTACTATGCTAATGCTGCGTTTTCTTCACTTTTGAAATCTAGGTAAATTCTTGTTTCTTTTGCTATTCTGCAGGTGTTTTCACATACAATCAACTTCACAAAACTGTTTTTCCCTTATGCTGGGTGAAAGCGCTGTTTTTTGCTTTAGAAAACCAATAAAGAAACTTGTTTCATTGGCTGCTTTGTATATGTATTCACTTACAATCAACTTCAAGACACTGGTTTAACATAACTATTTGTGAATGCAGAAGCTAATTCAAGTTTGAAAGTTAAGTAAGATACTTTTTTATTTGGCCACTTTCCTGTTGCTTTCAATCACAATGTCAAAACACTGGTTTTTCCTCATGCTTCGCCAATGGAGTTGTTTCTTAATTTTACAAATCCAAATAAGATTCATGTTTTATTTGCTGCTATTCATGTTTTCACTTACAAAAAAAAACATCTTCAAAACACTGGTTTTACCTACAATGTTGTGAATGTAAGAGTAACTTTAATTTTGAAAAATTAGTAAGATACTTGTTTTTTGGCTGCTAATCACTTGCTTTCACAAACTACCAAGATAAAAACAATGCTTTAACCTAATGCTATGCCAAAGCACTGGTTTCTTCAGTTTTCAAAACTAAGCAAGATACTCATTTCATTGGCAACTATGCACTTGTTTTCACAAGCAACCAATGTCACAATACTGCTTGTACTATGCTAATGCTGCAGTTTCTTCACTTTTGAAACTTAAACAAGGTTCTTGTTTCTTTCGCTGCTATGCACGTGTTTTCACTTACAATCAACCTCAAAACACTGCTTTTCCCTAACATTGGGTGACTGCAGTCAGGTCTTCTGTTTACAAAACCAATGCGGATACTTGTTTCATTTGCTGCTTTTCATATGTATTCACATTCAATCAACTTCAAGACAGTGGATTGACATAACCCTCTGTGAATGCAGTAGTTACTCCAAGTTTGAAAGTTATGTAAGATACTTGCTTGTTTGGCTGCTATGCACTTACTTTCACTCAAAATGTCAACACACTGCTGTAACCTAATGCTACATCAAAGCAGTGATTTCTTCACCTTACAAATCTAAATAAGATTTGTGATTTATTTGCTGCTGTGGATGTGTTTTCACTTACAATCATTTTCAGAACACTGGTTTTTTCTAACACTTTGTGAATGAAGTTGGTAGTTCAACTTTGAAATTTAGGCAAGAAACTTGTTTGACTGCTATGCACTTGCTTCCACTCACAATGTCAATGTATTGCTTTTACCTAATGCTGCACCTAACACGTTGTGAATGCAAGAGGCATTTCAACTTTCATAGGAAAGATACTTGTTTGGCAGCTATGCACGTGCTTTCACTCATTGTGATTGTAAAAACACTGCTTTCACCTAATGCTACACCAAACACTGGATTCTTCATTTTCCAAAGCTAAGCAAGATTCTCATTACATTGGCATCTATGCACTTATTTTCACTTACAAACAAAGTCAAAACAATGGTTTTACTATACCAATGCTGCAGTTTTTCCACTTTTGAAACCTAAGTAAGATTCTTCTTTCTTTTACTGTTATGCATGTATTTTCACTTACAATCAACTTCAAAACAGTGTTTTTCCCTAAGGCTGGGTGAATGTAGTCTGTTCTTCAGTTTAGAAAACCAATAGAGAAAATTTTTCATTGGAAGCTAGTCATATGTTTTCACTTACAATCAACTTCAAGACACTGGATTGACATAACTCTCTGTGAATGCCAAAATTACTTCAAGTTTGTAAGGTAAGTAGGATACTTGTTTGTTTGTCTGCTATCCCATTGTTTTCACTAACAATGTCAACATTCTGCTTTTACCTAATGAAACATCAATGCAGTGGATAGTTAACTTTACAAAACTAAATAAGATTTGTGTTTTTTTGCTTCTGTGCATGTGTTTTCACTTAGAATCATCTTCAAAATGTTGCTTTTCCCTAACACCAGGTGAATGAAGTCAGTACTTCCGTTTAGAAAACCAATAAAAAATTTGTTTCATTGACACCTTTTCATATGTATTCACTTACAAACAACTTCAAGACACTACATTGACATATCTCTCTGTGAATGCAGAAGTAAGTTCAAGTTTGAAAGGTTAGTAGGATAACTTTTTTTTGTTTTTCTGCTATGCACTATCTTTCCCTCAAAATGTCACCACACTGCTTTTACATAATGTTAAGCCAACGCAGTGGTTTCTTCATTTAACATATCTAAATATGGTTTGTGATTTATTCGCTGCTATGCATGTGTTTTCACTTATAACCATCTTGAAAACACAGGTTTTACCTAACACGCTCTGAATGTAGGAGTTACGTCAACTTTCAGGGGTACATAAGATACTAGTTTGTTTTGTTTCTATACGCTTGCTTTCACTCATTATCTCTCTTAGAGCACTGCTTTTCCCTAATGCTATGCCACTGCACCGGTTTCTTCAGTTTTCAAAACTAATCAAGATACTCATTTCATTGGCAACTATGCACTTGTTTTCACTTACAGTCAATGTCACAACAGTGCTTTTACTATATTAATGCAGTTTCTTCACTTTTAAATCATACGTAAGATTCTTCTTTCTTTCACTGCTATGCATGTGGTTTCACTTACAATCAACCTCAAAACACTGCTTTTTCCTAACACTGGGTGACTGCAATCAGTTCTACAGTTTAGAAAACCAATAAAGAAACTTGTTTCATTGGCTGCTTTTCATATGTATTCACTTTCAATCAACTTCAAGACAGTGGATTGACATACCACTCTCTGAATGCAGGAGTTACTCCCAGTTTGAAAGTTACATAAAATACTTGTTTGTTTGCCTGTTATGCACTTGCTTTCACTCTTAATGTGAACACACTGCTGTTACCTAATGCTACAGCAATGCAGTGATTTCTTCACTTTACAAATCTAAATAAGATTTATGAGTTATTTGCTGCTATGCATGTGTTTTCACTTACAATCATCTTCAGAACACTGGTTTTACCTAACAC
>JAQZBX010083079.1:0-13442 GCA_029593785.1 Cabassous unicinctus
AAAAAAAAAAAAAAGAGAGAAATGAGATAAAATTATCTCTCACAAACAGATGCAATATCTTTAGCAAATTTAGCAAATCAAATTTCAGTAAAGTATAAAAAGACATCAGGGCCATGTGGGGTTTATCTCAGGAATGCAAGACTCATCTAATATTTAAAGTCAGATGATGTAATTCCCCATATTAATAGAATAAAGTAGAAAAGCCTTATGATCATATCAGTAGATGCAGAAAAGGTATTGAATTAACTTCAACATGCATTCATCATACAAACTCTCACTAAACTAGAACACAAAGCAACTTCTTCAACCTGACAAAGGACATCTATAAAAAAGCTACAGTTAGCATCATACTTGTTGATTTAAGAATGAATGTTTTCCTCTTTACATCAGGCAAAAGGGAAAGAGCCCCACTTTCACCACTTCCATTTAGCACTGCACTGAATCTAGTGCAATAAGGCAAGAAAAAGAAATAAATGTTACAACTGGAAAAGAAAAAATTAAAACTCTTCTTAATCACAGAAGCACAGAAGACATGATCATATATGCAGAAACCCTAAGTAACCTATGAAAGGCAGTTAAGTAGGTTTGCAGAATACACTGTCGTACAAAAATCAATCATGTTTCTATAAGCTTGCAACAAATATTTGGAAATTGGGATAAAATACTGTTGGCAATAGCATCAAAAATTATAAAATTCTTAGAGATAATTTAACAAATATAGTCAGGTCCTTTATACTGTAAAACTACCAAAGTAAGAGCTAAGTGATTGGAGAGATACAGCATGTTAAGAGTTCAATTTTCTCCCAATTGATCTATAGATGCAATACTGCCCCCTAAAAAAAAATCCCAGCTTTTGCTTTTGTAGAAATTGACAAATTATGTCTAAAATTTATGTGCAAAGAATAACCAAAACAATGTTGAAATAAAGGAAAATTTGGAGGACTTATACTATAAAGCTACAATAATTACGATAGTGTAATATTGATTTAAGATTAGTCATAAATATAGAATGAATGGAATCCAGAAGTAGACCCACATACAAATGGTCAATTGTGGTTTTTTGACAAAAGTTGCTAATTAATTGAATGGGAAAAGAATCTTTTTTTCAAAATATGGTGCTGAAACACCTGTGTATCCATATGAATAAAAATAAATTCAAATGTTAGTTCAGAGAATACTCAAAAATTAAATCAAAATAGATCATAGACCTAACACATAAAAATGTAACTAGAAGAAAATGCAGATCATCTGAGAACTTTATATAGACAAACGTTTCCATATAGACATAAAGAATTACAAACCATAAAAGAAAAACTTTGAAGTTGGACTTCAAAATTTAAAACTGCTCTTAGAAAGATATTGTTAAGAAAATAAAAATGCAAGCTGCACACTCAGAGAAAATATTTGAAAAGCATGTATCTGACAGATTCTTTGTGCCCAGAATTTGGATAAAGATCTCCTCCAATCTAAATGTTTTTTATTAAGGAATGTTGTAAATAATGTAACGGCAGAGCTGTGCATGAAGAAGGAGCAAATAATGGGGTTGATCTGCTGGGGGTGCTGGATGTGTTTCCTATGACAAGTCTTCACTGAGCCAGGATTTGAGGGTGAACGGCAAGGGGAGGAGGGACACACCTGGGAAAGCTGGGGGCGGCGTGGTCCAGCCCTGTGGAGGCCGCGCAGGGATGCCTGCCCTGTTGGGCGAGGTGCACCGCGGTCTCTACACTGTTTTAGCTCCCATCAGGAGCGAGCAATATGTACGGGATATTTTTGAAAGACTGAGCTTGCTGTCCTCTGAGAACTGATGTGTAGGGTAGGGCACAGAGCAAATGTGGGGAGTCAAGTTGGGAGATAACTCAGTAGCCTAGAAGAGAGCGGTGAAGACTGGAATGGGCACTGCAGAGGAGCAGACACATAGAATTCAAAAACAGTTTGGAGATAAAATGGACAGGATTAGATGACGGACTTGCCTTGGAGGTAAAATGTGGATAGTAACAAATGATCAAGCTTGGGATCAGGGAAGGAGGGAATCATAATTTGAGATATCCACATTAAAAAATATCTGGAGTTCAGCGGAGAAGGCTGGGGGAGAAATCCATGCATCAGTCAGGAATTAAAACGTCATATCACCTGAGCAGACAGTGTGGTGAGAATAGGAAGGACCCAGCACTAAGCTTTGAGGACACTAGAATTTCATGGCTGAGAAGAGGGAGGCATTCACCTACAAATAACGGAACAAAGAGACGTCCAGAAAGGTAAGAGGGAATCCTGAAGAGCTATGGATGGAAGCTACGAGAAGAGAATCGTTCAAGGGGAAAGAGTTCCACCAAAATGATAGCAGAGCTTCTTGGTGACCCTGGAAGCATTGCGTCAGTGGAGTCACGGTTGGAGTAGAAGTTCCTGGGTATGGTCCAGAGATGCCCAGAGTCTCAGAGCCTGTCAGGCTCCTGAGTCCACACAAAGTCATATTATTTACCTTTTCACTTTCATTCTCTCACCAGTGTACATGGCACTGTGAGTCCAGCAGCTTCCCAATCCTTTCATATTTTGCAGATGCGATTGGTAGTGACACCAATGGATGTAATTTTTTTCATAATGTATATTGAATGGGTTTTCATCCAAGAGGGTTCTATAACTCAGTGAACCAATATTTTCCGAATTATCTATGCCTGATGTCACAGAAGACCCATTGCAAATGCAAGCTAGATCAGTGGATTTTATATGAGAAGTTCAATGCTATGTTTCAGATTCCACATTGCAATTTATCTTTACGAAATTACTGCTTATTGAGTTTTGGTATAGTGTCAAAAACAGAATATGTGCAATTATCTGAAAGGCTATTAAAACACTCTTCGCTTTTTCAACTACATATTTTTGTGAGACTGCGTTTTCTTCATAGACTTCAGTGAAAATAACATAAAACAAAGTGAAAGAAGCCCAGATATGTCTCCTATTAAGTCAGACATTAGGGCGATTTGCAAAAATGTAAAACAATGTTGCTCTTCTCACTATTTGTTATTTGTTTCAGAAAAAAATAATTATTTTTATTAAAATGTAATTTATGGTAACTTGTAATGGGTTTATTATTATTATTTTAAATGAATTAATTGTACATTTAAAATTTTTCTCAGTTATTTCTAACATGGTAAATATCACTAGGTAAACCTACCTAGATTAAAAACTCGGACATACTCAATGAATTTCAAAAAGGTAAAGGGGTCCTGAGACCAAAACATTTAAGACCCATTCAACTGGAAGAATGAATTTGGGAGGTGAGGAAGATGGAGCACATTATTGATGGCTCTTTTGAGAAATTTGTCCAAGTTGAGGCAAGAAAGAGAAAGGTGCGAGGAGACATGGAGCAAGACGCTGCCTTCTCCTTCTGGTTGGCGAGGTTTGAACTCGTGCCCTGACCTCATGCTTAACTGTGCTAAATCTCCAGGGAGACAGGAAGAAAGCGCTTCAAGGACCAAGAGGCTGAAACCCTGGGGAGCTCCTGGCAGGCGCGGCAAGACCCTAGGGCCCCCACCCACCTGGCCGAGCCGCAGCCATCTCACACTTGATGTCAGCTGGTGGGGTGCGTAGAGCGTTACTTTTAAAAACTTGGTCAGGGTTTCATGGCTGTTCTTTTTATAATTTTTCCATTAAAGGAAGCATATGTTTTATGCTCTTTTCCATATAAATGTTATCTTTTGCGTTTAAATAATATAACGTATCAGTGGAGTCATTTACACATAGATGCAAGAATTACAGCCAGAGATGAAAAGATTAGTCACAATTGCATATTTCGGGGATGGGGGGTGAGGGTATGTTAGAAAGGGACCTTTTCCAAAATTAGCTTTTCCTGAGTTACCAAATCAAGGCTTTCTCATTATTGGAAATATAGAAGCTGGATAAAATGAAAAGAATCAGAAAAAATACCCGTAATTATATTATATAAGCAAATCTACTCTTAGCATTTGAAAAATTTCCTTTCACTCTTTTGTCTATGTAAAGTGTTCTTTATGTAGTTGACCTACCACTCTGTTCCTTTCAAGTAATATTATATAATAAGCATTGCCTTATGTCATCAAGGACTGACATAAATATGTTATTCAGTGGCTTGTTACAATCATACACATAATTTATATAATTATTTCTATAAAGCTGCAGTTTTCATTTTGTACCATTACCAATCCTGTTGAAGTGAATGTCTATCTAATCTATCTATCTACCATCTATCTAATCTCTTCAATATAGATAGCTAGAATAATAATCACTACTTTATGCATAATAACTTAAAAATCTGTTTCAACTTCTTAGATTCCCTGTTTTCTTGAACCCTTACTGATTAAGTACTAGAATATTTTTTAATCTCATTGGTGAAAACTGGTATCTTACTTTTTAGTGGTCATCTTTTTCACTATTGGTGAGATGAACTATTTGTGAAAATGAATATGTTACTTGCTATTTATATTTCATTTTATTGAATAATCTGTTTATGTCCTTCGAATGACTAATGTTAAGGTTTTTGTTTATTAAACCTTTGTCATATTTGTAATAAATATATTGTTTAGTTTCTTTTTTTTTTTTTTTAGGAGGTACTGGGGAGTGAACCCAGGACCTCATACGGGAAGCATGTGCTCAACCACTGAGCTACATCTGCTCCCCAATTAGACCTGTTTTTTCCATTTATTTGTTTGTTTTTGTTTTTTAGGAGGTACCGGGGATCAAACCCAGGACCTCATACATAGGAACAGGCACTCAACCACTTGAGGTATAGCCAATACCCCAGAAGGCTTTTAGTTGATTGTTTATTTCAAATCATAGGAAAAAACATAGCAGATATTCTAAAATCTCTTTGAAAGAGGAATGACAGATGTATTTATGTTTTTATGAACTGTTGGAACTTTGAGTCAAAAGGATAGCTTATTATAATAAATTATTACCATGCTAGAAATGTGATTCAAATTTATTAGAAGTATTCTGAAGAAATACTGAAAACCCATGAGGAATTTTAAGGATTATATTAAACAAACAAAAATTAAAGAAACTCAATCACAAAATGGTAATACTTAAAATATTTAAAAAATTTCCCACAATAGGGCAATTGTTAAATAGGTAAATGATGACACATCAATAAAATAAGTATAAAACCTATGTATTTTGTTCTATTATATTTCAACTGTGCCAAATTATGCAATCTATTAATGAGGATAGGAAGGAAACAAGATAGAAAAGTGGCTGATGTTTTAGGGTGTGGACTCTAGGCATATTTTTTCATGTTTCCAATTCCATTATTGATGTTACACATTTACTGAAATTGGACTGAAAATAGTTTTGGAAAAGATTTTTAAAATTAGTGAAAGCTAGTCTAAGTAATGGTAGAGATGTGGGCATTTTGGAGTCGCATCCTTTCAGTGAGACGGGCAGCTGTCTTCTGACCCCATCAGCCCTAGTTCCCCAGGTACAGAAAAGAGCACTGGACCAGATTCCTGGGTCTGCCCACAGAGCCGACACAAACTGATTTTTTCCCAGAGCTACTTTATTTTTGTTGGGTCAACACCATATAGTTGACATTGAACCCAATGAATGAAAGAAAAGCCCCTGCTTTCAAGGAGCTTGCTGCTTAAGGTGTGAAGATCTGAGAAGTCAGTGCACGTGTAATGAAAACGTTCTTCCGCGTTGCCCGTAAGCTCTTCCATTTCTAATTAGACCTTTTAAACATACAGTCAGTGCAGCCAGGATGTGAGATGTGTTTAAGTTAATGTTACAATTAGAACATTGGCATTTGCATTTACTGACTTTTTTGTGCTTAAATTTGTAATCTTAACTTTGCTTTAACAAGTTTTTATGTTTAATTTCTTCTCCATTTTTTGAAATAACAGAAAGAAACAGACAGTGCTTAATAGAGTTTGCATTTAAATAGCCTGTGTAGGCGGCAGTTACCACCTCATTGAGTTGAATAGATTGAGGGAGGAAAAATTCCCACTTTTTCTGCTCTTGCCTTTACAGCTGGAGACAGTTTTCTGCCAAGCTTCCCTAGCTGCAGCAGATTGGATTTTGTTCTGTCGTCG
This sequence comes from Cabassous unicinctus, assembly GCA_029593785.1. NCBI lineage: Eukaryota > Metazoa > Chordata > Mammalia > Cingulata > Chlamyphoridae > Cabassous > Cabassous unicinctus. The sequence continues at coordinate 6,057 of JAQZBX010083079.1, forward strand.
GGAAATTTGCAAACAAAAAACATGGAGCCTATATTTTTCTAAAAAGTTTTGCAATTGACAGAAAGAGATAGTAGTGCAACATTGAAGTGAAAACATTAAAATAGTATTTCTTCCCTCAGTCAAAATGTACTTTTAAAAATTGTGAGGAATTTCTTTAATATCCGTCCATATAATGGCAATAGAATAGGATAAAACCAAAATATTAGAGCCTACTGTGCTCCTTGTACTATTAGAATTCTATCAATGTCCTCTGACGGGCCGGCTGGAGGAAAAGCCTGTCGTCCTGGGCTCAGGGAGACAAAGTCAGCTGCCACTGCAGTTCTTTTTAGGCATCCCCTCCGAATGTGGCCTCCGCAACGCTGTTATGGACAGTGAATGCTCCTAACTGACCAATCAAACTCCTGTCCCACCACCCGCTCCGGCGGGCGCCACTCGTGGAGCTACACAGCGCTATTGCTTTCCTGCTGCAGCTCCCACAAATGACCACACGCTGGTGGGTTAAGATTCTCTCACGGTTCTGGAGGCTATGAGTTTGAAATCCAGGCTCAGCAGGGCCACGCTGCCCCAGAAGCCTCTAGAAGCCTCCTTCATGGCCTCGTCTGGTTTCTGGTATTGCCAGCCATCACCCCCATCTCTGCCTTGGCCTTCACACGGCTGTCTTCCCTCTGTGTCTGTCTGTCTGTGTTCCTCTCCCCTTCTCCTAGGACACCAGCCACAATGGACAGGCCCACCTTAACCCAGTGTAGCCTCATCTTAACTTGATCACAGCTGCAAAGACCCTATTTCCAAATAAGGACACATTCATGGGAACTGGGACTAAGACTTCAAAGTATCTTTTTTTGGAGAACACTAGTCAACACACAACAGGAACTTGGAGCACAATTCTCATGGCTGATCCCATGGTCCAGACAGATGAGGGGCATTTGAAAGAAGGGCACAGCAAGAAGGGAGGGGCAAGAAGGAATTTTTCACACTTTGAGAAACTTGCTGTGGTTGGTATAATAATATATATGTCAAGCACAGAAATTGAGTGAGTCTTACTTAATATACTTCATCTTAGACTCTGTGAGACTCATATATTTCTCCCCAGAAACTCGTCACTGTGACGTGTAAATCCAGGCCTCACTCTTAAGTTGTTGCTGCATGTAACAAACTTTGGCCTCGAGACTTTCATTGTTGAGGATTAACTTCCACTTCTGTTTTTCCATAAGAAGTTTTTCTAGTGATTTTGACAATCATTTCCACTTGGTGCATTTGGAGAATGTTTCACATGCCCGCTCTGTGAAGGCATGTTAAGAGAGGAGTGATTCTCTCTAGGACAAGAAGTAACTTACCATAAAAGGACTTGGTTACTAACTCAGCATAAGTAGCATTTTGAAAGGAGTAGAGTTTTGGGGAATATTTGGTTTCCATATTAGAAGGGAACTTTGGTTATTGTAAAAGTTCAGATTAAATATGAAAGTCCAAGTTCAGCTGAATCATTACATAATTTTTTCACTCAATATGGTTACACTTTGTGTGTTTTTTGAGTTTTCATATGAAATTGCTATATGTAGTTGTAATCTTAACACTATGCTTACAAATGAAATTTGATATCACTTTTTCAATTAATGTTACATTATCACTTTCCATATTGCTATATAGTCTTTCATAATCATTGTTTTAAAGATTGAATTCTACTTAAAGGCTCTATCATTGTCTAATTTTTGGACAAGTTGACAAATATTTGGAATTAATGTAATTAGTGTTTCAAAAAACATATATATCTTGCACATATATTTTACACTAAGCTTGAAAAACTAACAACTAACATCTTTGGAAATGTGTTAGACTTTGCAGATCACAATAAAAGAAATCCTGTCTAAGGGATAATTTCAAATATCTAAGTGTTCAACTGGGAATCTCTCAGCTTCTTCATTGTAAAATGGAGTTGGAAGTAGTAGTGAATCACTGCTGCTCCCATTAAAAATTCTATGTGGGATCACCTTGGATTTAAATTTCACATTTTTAAAGAGAAGAGGCATAAGAAAATAGGATCTTAACATCTATTAAACAGTGTTGTAAAACTGTAGGCATGGTCTTATTTGATGCTTACAATATTTTGCAGATAAGAAAAACTGGAGCAAAGAGGATTGATGATAACTTGATAGAACATGGTGGAACTGGATTAGGAACCTCGTAGTTCTACTCTTTCCACTGTGCTATCTCCAAAAAAGGGGCATTAAAGACTTTTTTACAATGCAGAAATGGGCCACAAAATGTTAAGTAGCTTTCACTTTAATCATAGTTAAATCAGACTTAAATGATTGCATTAAAGTACTGAATTATATATGCATCTTGTTAATATATGTCTGATGAAAGCATTCACCATTATTGTTTAAAAAATATACTTTTCCAGGGTTTACTTTTCAATTATGAAGATGTCTAACTGGCCAAAGACAAGCTCTCATTGAAATGGGGACACCAGCTGAATGTATGTAGGTGGCTGGACAGTTGGCATGTGAACATTTGCATGGTATGAGGGAGGCATTTGGTCTCCTCACCAGGCCGATTAGAAGCAGAGCCTGACAAGTAGCCTTTGTCAGCCATAATGGCCTCATAATGAATCTGTTAATACAATTTCAGCTTCATTGTGGGTGGGAAGTTGCCCACTCCAACCTCATGATCTCATCTTACAACAAAGACCTGACTGATGAGATTTTAAGACCTTAGTCTTTGTGATGATTTGGGAGGTATTGGGTAGTATTTAGTCAGTGGTGTTCTTTAAAATATTCCTCCAGTTCTGAATGGATTGGCCTTAAATATTGATGCTCATTTCAATTTCTTTTTTATCAATTCCAAACAGATCACTAGGCACAGAAATCGCATGGAATCGCTATAGCATCTGGAAGGTACATCCCAGTTAAAATACTGATTACAATGAGCAGACCTCCTGTACTTGAGCATCAAGCTGTCACACTTCAACATGAACATTAATTCCTGCCTAGTCTTGCTTTCTTTTTCTTTTTTTAAAAAAATTCCCATAGAAAGTTTGCCACAGGGAAATATTTAAATCAGATTATTCATTTTCTTTTGAGATTATAAATTCACACTTAATGTGAAATAATGTGAATGACATGCGACATGTGAAGACACCTTACCCAGTGTGGCAGATCTCCAGTTAAATTATCCGTGGTATTGGGAACTCGCAGGTCGTTGACTATCTCAATTTAATTTGGGCAGTACAGGACATTTCTAATAATTAATACTGTAATAACACTTAATGATCTGCACTCATGCAATCTGAAAATCCAGCTAATGGTGCAGTTTTTAGTGATTGCACAAACAGCAAGTTTTAAATGTGTCAAATGCTGCTATTTCAGCATCCCGATGCCATGCAGGAGACCCTGCCTTTGGGGCTCTCACTGACCCCAACCCAGAGTCTAGATGAGGATGATGGAAGCGGGGGTACTCAGTCTCCAGGGAAGGGCTGCCTGTTCGGATTTGGATCTAAGGCAGGAGAATTTGAAGGGAGTCTCTTGCACTTCCTTCCAGATGGAAGATACATTTAAAAGCTGTGATGAAAACCACTAGAGAGGGAAGAAAGAAATTGGAAATAAAGAACAAGATTGTAAAGACCCTTTTACAAACTTCATTAGAAAGGAATTAATATTTTGGAGCCCTGCCCAGCAGAGAGCGATGTATTCATTGACCCTACCCTCTGCCAGTCTTGCTGTTCTATTTGGCACAGCACAAAACTGCTCTTAAAGCTCCTCTACAAATATAGAATATCAAGCCTTTTCTTTCCAGAAACTCTCTTTTTCTGGACTTAAAGTAGGTAACCTTATGTTTAATTGAGAACTGTAGTACTGTTTTGTTTGCTTCAACTTTTTAATAGGGGAAGACTTTAAATTGTAGAGTGTCCATTAAGTCATAAGAAAACAAAGTGCTAGAATCTGAATTTTAAAGGTGTAGTTAAAACAATTGTGGTAGTTGCCAGCAGCATAATAATTTCATGTTACCATGACATTGTACACGCCCTTACTGATGCCTCCATGTTAGGGTTTTAATCACCAATCTTTATTAAATAAAAATAGGGAGGGAAATATAAAAGGATATTACAAGGAAAAAAGCCATTCTGACTGCAGAACTTTTAAAGTCCCTTTTCCTTCCTGTTCTTCATAATGCCCCTGAAATGCAAGAGATCTGATCCTTTCTGGGCTGATCCTGTCATTATTTGATGCAAATGGAATGTGATCATTATTGGCTTGTGAAATAGAACTCTAGAGAGATATGTAGATTAATGCGATGTCAGTAACACTACAACCGGACACTGGAATTGTTTTCTTAAACCCTCATCTACTTGAAATAGTCTTATAAATCTCATTAATTCAAAACTGCATTTCAAATATTTTTAAATTCATTTGTATTTATATTCTGCATTTACACAAAGTAAATTCATTTGTATTTATAGTCTGCATTTACACAAAGCATTTTAGAAGAAAATGATTTCTAGTTATAACGAATATTTTAACTATTAAATTTTGCTTTCCATTTTCCATTTAGTTCTGAAATATTTATGGTGTTTTGTTGTTATTGGAATCTGAGTAGTTCCTGAGAATGGAACTTCTGATCTTCTGATGGGCTTGAGCAGGGTCCATTCAAGAAGTCAGGAGAATGTGATGAGCAAGGGGAAGACACCAGAGGAGGTATTCCTGGCTCACTATGTGAAGTGAAAGGAAGAGAGGATTTACAAAAAACAGCGCTTTCATCCAGGACCTTATCCAGGGAGGGCAGTTCTGAACTCCCAGGAAGCTCTGTTCCTCTCTCAGAATTTCTTCTTCCCTCTCCCTCCTTTGTCCTCAGTCCTGCATGTTGCATTAAAGGCAGGATCTCATTGCCAAGGAGAAGTCAATTAACTACTTAAAGAGAAACCCTCAGCTCCATTCAAGTAACATTAAAGGTGTCTCAATACATACCAGCTTAGAAATTCAGAGCAAGGGCTAAAACCTGAGGCCAAAAACTTGTCTTTAGTCAATCAAATTTAACACTCCAATATGCTGTTCATCTGCCAAGAACTTTGCCAAGAAAGTCAGCTAAATGAATCCACAGAAGCTAGTATGAGTTGGGTGAGATTAACCACATTTTATAGATGGTTAAACCAAGTTGGCAGAGACAATCAAGAACTCAGACCAAGCTACAATGGAAATTGGTGCCTAGGAAATATCACAAATGTAGTTCTTCTTATTCTGTAATGTTTGCACCTCACCTGGGGAGTAGAGAATATTTCAAGTTCATAAACACAATTGAAGAAATTAACCTAGTTTCCTAAGGGAAGTTTAATAAGGACTGGGCATCTGGAATTTTTGCTGCCAAGCAAAAATTCTCCCTACTGGTTACGTAAACTAACCTAGTTTAAATAGGCTACAAATGTATGTCCAAGGTTAAGTACTTGTCTGCCCATGCTACGTAAAGGAAAGGGAAATGTCCTGCTCAGTCAACAACTAGAATAATGAGGTAGTAACAAATATCAGTACATGGTCCTTGGGAAGAGCAGATGGCCCACTTTGCCAAGGTCAAGTTGATTGAAGTCATTTTATGAACTGTGGCTGATCTATCTTTTAAGAGAATTGTGCATTTCCTAAACTGCATGTTTACTTATAAGGAAACAGTATCAACTGGCCCAGATTTCAATCTCTGTGGCATATCTATTGATCGTCTTAATTAATTTAACAATTTGAAGATCACACAGTGCAAGCCATTCTACTGAGCAAGGGTGAGCAATGTGTCACAGCTTTCTTTAAGGGTCTAATAGGTTTATAAGCTGGATGCAGAGGTTCTCAAATAATTGCAATGTAGAGAGCAATAAAAGACAATGAAAGGGAAGGAGGGGGCAAGATGGCAGCAGGTTAAGGAACTCCAAGAGTCCTCTTGTACTACAGGATTGTTAGTAACCAACCAGAGCTATCTAAATCACCTGTTTGGAGGGCCCAGGAGACTAGAAGAGCATCCTGCAACATCCTTGGAAGAATGGAAGAAGGAGACTGCCCATCTGCAGTGAAGATTTATGAGTGGAGCACTCCATGCCGCAGAGGCCAGGGCCCATCCCCTGCTGGCAATGCAAGATGCCTTGGGAGCTATTCCCTGGCTGGAGATGGAAGCTCTATTTCCCAAAAATGTGGGAGTAAGAGACAGTTGGGCACTGATTCATAAATTTGGCTGGCTAAAGTCCAATCTTAAGAACAGCTAAAGTTTGAACCTGTCCTAGTCAGAAAGAGGTCAGTAGCCACCATTTTAACTCCACCCCAGCATAAGGGGAAGTGGGGCTGATTGAAAATCACAGTGAAGGTAGGGACTGGCTTCTTTCCATCCAGATTTGATTGCTGCCCTAGCATAGACTAGGTTGTTGAACACATCTCTGACTCCATCCTTGCCCCTGACAGGGCAGAAGGAGTGGGAGCATGCCCTCAGCCCCTCTGGGTATCTGTGGTTGCTTTTGGCCCACACAAACTAGATTATTGGAAACATCTGTAGCTCCAACCCTACCCCTGACACAGCAGGAGGAGGGACAATGCTCCCTCACCCTCTCTGGGCAACTGTAGTTGCTTTTGGCCTGCACAGACTAGATTATTGGCTCACTGGAGGCTCCAATCCTCCCCCTCCTGGCAGGGGAGGAGGTGCTTCATCAGTTTCCCTGGGCAAATGCAGTCAGTTTTGACTTGCATGGCTTAGTTTTCTGCCTACACCTATGGCTCCATCCCCACCCCAGGCAGGGGAAGAAGGGGTGTGGGGCTTCATCAGTCTCTTTGGGCAACTATAGACAGTTTTAGCTTGCATGGCTTGGATCACTGCACACAGCTGCAGCTCCATCTCTACCCCTAGCAGTGGAGAAAGGTGGGAAAAGCTTCATCATTCCTAGGGCAATGCAGACAGCTTTAGCCTCCACAGCTTACAGTACCAACCATATCCTCAGCTCCTATTCCACAACCAGCAAGGGAGAAAGGGCAAGAATCTGATGAAAAAGAGCTGAAAAAATTCAGATTCACTAAACACAAGCTACTAAAAAGTTCCAAATTAAGTTGAACCAAGTATCAAAGAGGGGCTGTGTCACAAAGCCAATCAAACAGAAATCCTAAATTAAAGATAAAAAGGGGGTCAAGAATAAATACATCTAGTAAATCAGATGCTAAGACACCAAAAAATTTTATAATCCATACAAAGAAACAGGAATATATGGCCCAGTCAAAGGAAAAATCTAAGCCTTCAGATGACATAAAGGAGTTGAGACAACTAATCATAGATGTTCAAACAAATCTCCCTAATAAATTCAATGAGATAGCTAAAGAGATTAAAGACGTCAAGAAGACACTGGGTGCACTCAAAGAAGAATTTGAAGGCATACATAGA
>JAQZBX010083080.1:0-13441 GCA_029593785.1 Cabassous unicinctus
AAAAAATGGTCGATTCAGACAGGTCCTGCCAGTTCAGTCATTGTTTTGGTAGAAGGACTGATTTCTAGAGCTTCCTACTCTGCCATCTTCTCACAATCCTCTACTTGGCTTTCTTTTAATTGAGGAAGAAGTGGGGAAAGACTGTTGGGCATATAACCAATAGAATCTGGTAGAGCAACTAATTGATTGTGGAGACCAGAGGAATGAGGAGTGGGGCGGCGGGGGGAGGGCGGGGGAGGAATGGCTATAAGTTTCCCAGTCTGGGAGGATGAATGTTACATCATTCATGGGACTAGGTAATTAGTTTGGGAGAGGAGATTATTTCTAGATATCTTGAGTTTGAGGTACTATTAGGTGCATCAGACAATTAGAACAGCAGGCCTGGGATCAGGAAAAAGATGGGAACTAGCTGTATTTAATGTGAATACAACCTGCATACTGATGGACCTTGAATGTGATTACCCAAGAGAATATATGTGAAGAGAAAAATGAGGAAAGCCATGGATTTTTGTGGCTACTGGCCATTGGAGACCTACAAGAGAGCCGTTTCCATTAAATCATGGTCATAGAAAAATAGAATGGATTAAAGAGAGTCAGTGGTAAGAAAGCAGAAGCAGGGAATATCTTTCAGAAATTCTTTCAAAAAATGTTGATGTAGTAGATGAGTCACATCCCCCACAAAAACATTGTCGAGTCCTAAGCCCATCCTGTGGTGTGAATTTATTTGTGAATGAGATCTTCCAGTCCTAACCTGGTTCTCTGTGTGTGGACTCATTTGTAAACAGGACTTTTGAAGATCCTATTTAGATGAAGCCAAATTGAATGAGGGTGGACCTTAATTCAGTATGACCAGAGTCCTTATTAGGAGCAGAAATCTAGACAGAGACAGAGATGACTGCTCAGGAGGGGTAGAAGGCACAGGAGGAGACCGAAGGGGACAGGACACCTTATGACAGAGGTGCAGACTGGCCGCCAGCAAGTCACCACCAGAGTGCTGCAGACTTCAGAGGAAGCCTGGGCGGCCGGTACCTTGAGTTTGCACTTCTCGTTGACAAAACTGTGAAGCAGTAAAACTCCTGTTGTTTACGCAGCTTGTGGTATTTGTTATAGCAGCCCTGGCAAACTAAGATGGGTGGAAAAGACGAGTACTAACTAGAAAGTAGAAGGACTGAAAGTTGTTTTTGTTTTGTTTTGTTTTGTTTTTTAGCTTAGGAGGATTCTATGCATTTTTGTGGGCTGAAGAAAGAATGAAAGAAGTTGAAAGAGCTAATGGATAATCTAAAAACACCAGGCATGTTCCTTCCTTGGGCTTTCGCCTGACTCTTCCCTTTTCCTGGAACTCAATTCTTCTCAGTATCCACACAGCCAACTCCCTTGCCTTCTTCAAGGCATTGCTCAAGTAGCACCTGTCACTGAGGCTTCCTCAACCATGCTACTTAACACACAAGCCCCCGGCATAGCCTGCTCTGTTTTTCTAAAGCATGCTAGTCTATATTTTACAATTTACTTATTTTTGATGTGTAGTTTTTCTCTCTTCCTTGCTAGAATGTAAGCTCCGTGAGAATAGGGATCTTTGTTTTATTCACTGATGTATCCCAAGCACCTCAAACAGTCACTATTGAGGGCATTCATTAGTCCTCAATAAATTCCTTTTGAATGAATGAACTCCTATACCAAATTTTAAATTGCTACCCAGCACTTTTTATCTCCTTTGTCCTGCTTTGTGTTGTTGTGTTTCTCTTCATATATAACAGTCCAATGTTTTACATTTATTGTTTATTTTCTGTCTTCCCTAGTAGAAAGTAAGCCCCCAGGACTAAGGATTTTGATATGTTGTTCCTTGATGTATCCAGAGCATCTAGAATTGTGCATACCACATAGTAGGTATTTAGTAAATATTTTTAGAATGAACCAATGAATGAATCGATGGATGGTGCCAGGTCTTAGAGATGGAAGGAAATAAGATTAAGAGCCTATGTTTTCCTGGGAGAGAATAATTGACAACTGTCCTCTGAGACAGGTAAAAAGGAAAGTACACAGGTAAAGATGAGAAAAGTTCTAAGGATTGCTCTGCCATCGAGCAGGTGTGTGGAATCAGGAGCCCCATTGCTTTTGTTCGGATCTGGCTCTGCCACTAACTAGCTGTGTGACCTTGGGCAAGTTACTTCACTTTTCTGTGCTTTCATTTCTTCCTTTGTAAAATGGGGAATGACAGTTCCTATCTTGTAGAGTTGCTTGTGGGGATTAAATAAGTTAATGCAGTTAAACTGTTTTAAATAGTGCCTGGCACATAGCAAGCTCTATAAAAATGAGTAGTGGTGGTGGTGGCAGCAGCAGTGTTCGTGGCCGTAGTGGAGGTGGTGGCAGTGGTGGTAGTGGTATCATAGTGAAGTAGAGGTAAAAGGGAAGAGGGAAATAGAAGGTGGGAAACACCCTGGGGTTCTCACTGGCAAGGCAAGGCAGAGGTCAGGAGAACAGAAACAGTTAAAAAGTAAGAGTTTTTAAAGAGATTGGGATGAAGCTGGAGGGAAAGGAGACCACGCTGGAGTCTGTTACTGTGGTTCGCCCTGGTGAGCCTGGCTAGCCAGAGTTGCAGGGACTTTTATTATTACAAAGTGTACTTGGATTTCATCAACCTCCTGCTCTATGAACAGATCCAACAGTTGTTGTTGTCACCAAACCAATTCCAGTACCTGAAAACCCAAATAATCAATAATAATGGCACTGATTTTTTTTTCCTCTCAGAGATTTCTTTTTTCTGTTTTAGTTTGTGTGTTGAAATTTATTATACTCAAACAATGTTTAAGGAAAGCTCTAGGAGACTCGAGGCAGGAAATGCAATGCATCAGGCTAACAACCCTAACAGAGTCCCTACAACGGCTGCAATAGGCCGCACATCCCTGGGAAAGACAGTTCCCCAAAAGGGTGGCTGGGAAGGGCAGATAAAAGACTGGAGTTGGGTCATGTGACAGGTGTCACTTGAGTAATGATACTGGGGCCAGAGATAAAAGGCCACTCCTCTGGTCACATGACACACCTTCATTATACTCCCAGCAGGGGTCTAGAGAGCCTGGATGCCATTTTTACTTATTTATTTATTTGTGTTTTCCCCCTTATTCTGTGATAATGAGAAAATGTTTAAACTCCCATCTCTGTGTTTAAACATTTCTTCCTGCTGACAGCAGCAGGATGCCCCTTGATCAACTGTCAGATTGGAAAGTGCAATTTTTCTGGAGAGTAAACAGCATGTTAACTGGTTGGAAATAATTTTCTGTTTACTGGTAGCTGTTAGCCTCAGCGTGATGGAGCACTGTGACAGCCCTTGTCAAGTGTGGGGAATAAGAAACAAGTTTGGAAATACGTTTAAGACATAGCTCTGACAACAGGGTCTCACTATATTTTGATAGAAATGTACTCTAAAAAAAGTTAAATTAAAATGGGCAAAAACTTTTCCAGTGTTACGAGCTCCTGGCAATCCTTGGGCTGGCCAAAGGGACACAGAATCAGGCAGACTCATGGAACACTGGAGATGGAAGGGACCTTGGCAGTCACTAAATCCAAACCCCCCTTGTTTGACCATCGGGGAAACTGAAGCCCAGACAAATGCCTAGGACTCTTCTCACAAAATAGAGGAAAACATAACTATCAATATAACAAAGAAATAAAGGTTTTATTATTCAAGTGTGGACCTAAATGGGAAACAAATGGTGGAGGCAGTTTAAACATCCTGATCTAAGTGCACTTACCAACCATGAAAAATGGCTTAAAATAAAATCTTAAAAACATATTTTTTAATGTGGATCTGCAAAGTATCTAGACAGACATCATCATAGTCTTTTATTCATTCAGCATGTCTGTCATCAGAAAAAAATGGCTTTAATCGAGGTAACATATATTTTCAAGCTATACACAGTCATTGGTTCATACCTATCTTGAATTAGGCTCCATCTGAAGTCCTAATTTTTCCCAGAATTTGCCTTGCTTCTTCCCTGATTGCTAGAATAGTATTTCAGCTGCCTACTAGACACCTTCACTAGATGTTTCCAACAAGTATGTTGAGTCCTATATGACCAAACGTCTTCTCCACTTATTTTTTTTTTTTTTTTTGTGATGTCCCAGGGATCGAACCCAGGTTCCTCCATATTGGAGACGGATGCCCAACCATTTGAGCCACATCCGTCCACTTCTTGAAAACAAAACAAAAAGGTCTTCTCTCCACCGGTTTTCATTAATAGCATCACCAGCTGCCCAGGTGCCTGATCCCTTCCTTTCTACCTTCTAAATAATGTTTCCTCCTCTGTCTCCACTGCTAGGCCACTGACCAGTGGTTCTCAAAGAGAGGTCCCTGTACTAGCAGCATCAACAACTGGGAAATGGTTAGAAATGCAAATTCTCAGATCCCACCCCAGCAGTACTGAAAAGGAAACTAGGGAATGGAGCCCAGTAAATCAGCATCTTAACAAGTCCTCCAGGTGATTCTGCCTCATTGAAGTTTGAGACCCTCTGCCCTGGCCCCTGGGCCACGTTCTGGTCTTGCCCAGTAGTTCAACTGGCCTCCCAGCCACCAATTTCTTTCCTCTCTGGAATATTCTCCAAACCAGTGGTTCTCAACCTTGGATGCACCTGGACAGCTTTAAAAAAATACTGATGCCTGGGTCCTACCCCTAGAGATTCAGATTTAGTCTATCTGGTGTGTAGCACAGGTATCAGGATTTTTTAAAGATCCCCACGTTATTCTAATGTGCAAAAGGGCTGAAAACCACTGCTCCGCCCTGAAGCCAGGGTTCTCTTGTTAAAAGACAAATCAGATGATGTCACCAGTTCCTCCAAAAAATCTCCATCAGCTTCCTATGGTCATAGGATAAATTCCAAACAGTCTTATGGGATTCTTCAACATGGCCCCAACCAACCTGTCCAGCTCCATCATCCTTGAGTCTCACCCACTTCCTCTATACATAGCCACACATATTTCTCATCATTCCCCAAATGCAGTATTCTGTTCTTAGCTCTAGCCTTTTGCTCCTTCTGTTCCCTCTGCTCGGAATCCATCCTTCAAGACTCAGCTCAAAGTTTGCCTTATCTGACCTCTCCAGCCCAGAGCACTCTGTTGCTATGCACATCATAGTATTGGTCCCATTTCATTGCAATTATTAGTTGGCAAACCTTTCTCCTTTACTAAAACTGAGTGCATCAGGAGCAGATCAGAACATCTAGCATTTTAATTTGTCACTCTCTAGTGGCAGGTAGATCATTGAGAAGATGCTCAATAAATGTTGCCTAAGTGAACAAATGGAAATAACCTAACAACTCCTGCTGCCTTTCACTGAGGTCAAATCACGGTGACATTCTACTTTTTTTTCCAGAGACAGTAAAGCAGAATATACCTCATATTATAGAATACGTGACTTGGGAGTCGACCAGATCTAGGTTCTGTTACTTGCTGGCCTTAGTTTTCGAATCTTTAAAATGGGTCCAATAATACCTACTTTGTAGATGGAGCGTGAGGATTCATTGTATAACACCCAGCATTGTGCCAACACAGAACAAATTAAAGATTTTATTATAATAAGTAAAACTAACTAGAAAAAAAGTGAAATTGAGTAGCCTGTCTTCCCCTTCAGAGTGTGAGCGCCTCGATGGCAACTGGGTCTTTTTTATTTATTTATTTATTTTATTTATTTATTTATCCTCCCCTCTCTGCTTGTGCTCGCTGTGTCCATTGCTGTGTTTTTCTGTGCCTGCTTGTCTCCCTTTGTTGCGTCATCTTGCTGTGCCAGCTCACCACGCTGCGCGGGCTGGCTTGCCCTCACCGGGAGGCCCTGGGAATCGAACTCGGGGCCTCCCATATGGTAAACGGGAGCCCAACCACTTGAGCCACATCCACTTCCCAAAACTGTCTTATTTATGTGTGCTTCCTGGGGCTGGGAGCACACTGGGCATTCATTAATTAATTCAGTCACTCATTCAACACTTATGAAGTTAATGAATGAAATGAATAATGTCTGGGTTAGAATGATAGCTTGCTGTGTGAGGGCATAGAGAGATACATATCTGCCCGTTTTCTTACAAAACAGAGAATCCAAATGTGGAAGCTGGAAGGTATCTTAGAGAATTATCTTTAAAGAGCCTCATTTACAGGTAAGAAAATTGAGATACCCAGGCAGAAAAGCCAATTTGATTTCAATATTTAATGAATAATTTCTGAGTTACACATTAATTCTGACCTGTGTAAAAGTTAGTCCTAATAATAACTTAATGGATGAGTGATGCTTAACTGGGACAGAGTCCTGTTTTTCATTGGGTGAGAAACTGGAAGGTTAAGAAGAATTTTGAGAAAAATAAATCACTGAAGGCTGATAAATATAATAAAAAAGAGCTCCTGGGATTTCTCAGAACCAACACACAAAGTAGATTGCCTGAACCCATGCCCTACTTAATTCCCCACCAAGATACTACAAACTAGATAGCCAGTCATGCCTCCAGTTATTTACACCCTGCCCAGCAGATTAAAGCCCACTTGCCCTAAACCCACCCCTATAAGATAGAGAAACTCCAGTCCAATCCGTAGAACTCGACCTAAATTTCTTCTTTATTTCTTTAAACACCACTTGCTGACACTTAAAGCCTGACACCACTTCAGTTTTTGTATGTGATCGGCTTCCTTGGTGCAACAAAACTTTTGGTGTTCCAAATAAAATGCTGTAATCTGCAAACTCGACTCTGATTTGTCCTCCAACAAGGCACCTCTGAGTATTGTCAACTCGAGATTATATTGTTCCTCTTTTGGAAAATAAAACACCTTTTACCCAAAATGAATTTAAATGTGTTTTGCTTTGTCCTTCCAAAAGGCAGGTGGAAGGCACAACTTAGTTCCTTTAACAGGTGTTATTCAAGCAACAGTAAAGAATAGATAAAAGCATGCAGCAGATGCAATGGCATAAATATGCCTCTTTTTAAAAAATAAGTCACCTCAATAAACTCCCAGGCAGGTCTGAAAACTGCTTTTGTGGTGCTAGCCTTGAGTCTCTGGATGAGCAGTAGTGACTGGACTTGACCTCAGGAAGGCTACTCTGGCAGCACAGGGGTGATGGCCAGGAGTGTTGGCCACAGGTGTGCAGGGGAGAAATCCAGGAGGCTCTCTGTGCCAAATGCCAGCACCAAGACACAGGAGCCCAGATCTCCAGGAAGCATGGACATGGGGCCTCCTCTGGGAGGCACCCACACTCTCCCCTAGACCTGATCTGCTTTGCAGGCTTGCAAGAAAAGTCCGGGGAAGTGGATGTGGCTCAAGCAGTTGGGTGCCCGCCTACCACATAGGAGGTCCTGGGTTCAGTTTCTGGTGCCTCCTAAAGAAGACGAGCAAGACAGTGACCCGACCAACGGGCTGGCATGGTGAGCTGTCATCAACAAGATGACGCAATGAGATGACACAACAAAGAGACACAACAAGGAATTACAATGAGAGACCCAACAAGCAGGAGCAGAGGTAGTTCAAGCCATTGGGCATCTCCCTCCCACATGGGAGCTCCTGGGTTCAGTTCCCCATGCTTCCTAAAATAAAAAAAAGAAGATGATGAGCACACAACAAGCAGATAGCAAGCACAAACATGAAGGGGAGGGAGAGAAATAAATAAAATAAATCTTAAAAAAAAAAAAAAAGTCTGGTGAGGGCAGCCTGTACAGGCCCCAAAATAGAATTTAAATTTCTTGCCTACAAGACTGGCTGCTGACTTCTTTCATGTGGAAGAAATTAATAATAATAATAATTAATAATAATAATAAGACTGCAGAGCAGCCAAGGACTAAGCTATAAATAATGTTAGGTTTTTCTCTGCCACTCAGGTTTTTCTTAGTGTGACTGTGTGGGAAGGTGCTATCCCGGGGTGGGGAAAAAGTCCCAGATGGGTGTGGGTGTCATCAGGTAGCCCCCAGCCCAGGATAATAAGCTGCTCTCCAGGAACGCGTGTTAGGAGAAGTGTTTGATCAGTGTCAGCTCGTGGGCCCAGTAAGAGCACTAAGTGGTTCTGTCTGTCACCTCCTCCACCCGCACTGGAATTTGGCCATAATCTGATGGAAATACTTTGCCCACTTTCAGGAGAATTTTCCACTATCAGTAGGGCTGTGTTTCATACTTAGGTTATCTCCAAGACTTTCAGGATGGGGGGGTGGGGTGTCTGGAGGGTGAAGGGTCGGGGAGAAGGTACCAAAAACCACTCTGCACAAGGAATGTTCAATTAATTGAGGTTTTCATTCACATTTACGTTTAGAATGCATGCCCGGAAAGGAAGATGGGACGGGCGCTGTAAATTAATACCAGCCCCTGTTTCCTGAGGACACTGCCCCTGCAGCATGCATCTCTTTATTAGTCCATATTGTAATGGAGGAAACTTGGGCCAGAACACATGACAGAAAAGTGGGTGAACTAGGATTCAAACTTAGTCCAGCTCATGTGGTTCCATGCTGTCACTGTGGATGGCGCCATCAGGACTTTATCAGCAGTTGTGGGGGAAGAGTTAAAGGCCCCAGCTTTGGAGCCAGAGGGCCTGAGTTCAAATCCAACTCCTCAGCTTTTAGCTGAATGTCTTTGGGCAAATTACTTAACCTCATTAGGCCCCAATATCTTCATCTATAAAATGAGTCTAATAACTATACCTACCTCCAAGTTATTATAGTAGGTCTTTTTCAAATTCTTTTTTTTTTTTATTAATTTAATTTTATTTTGAAAGAAGCTTTAGATTACATAAATGTTACATCGAAAATATAGGGGGATTCCCATATGCCCCACTCCCTACCCCTCCCACACTTTCCCCCATTAATGACATCTTTCATTAGTGTGGTACATTTGTTACAATTGGTGAGCACATATTGATAGTGTGTCAGGGTCTGACCCTCCGAAAGTGTTCAGTAAGTGACAGTTGCTAGTATTATCATATACATCACAAAAATAGTCAATATTATGGATTTGCTCCCACCTAGGTGTGAATAGGCATGTGTTTGCTTGAAGAAAAACAACAGCCACTATTTCTTTTTGTTGTTGTTGTTGTTGTTTTAATTTTTTTATTTTAAAAAAAGCTTTAGATTACATGTTACATAAAAAACATAAGGGATTCCCATATGCCCCTTTCCCTCCCCCTCCCATACTTTCCCACATTAGCAACATCTTTCATTAGTGTGGCACATTTGTTACAATTGATGAACACATATTGAAGCATTGCTACTAACCGTGGACTACAATTTACATCATAGTTTACACTCTGTCCCACACGATTTTGTAAGTTATGACAAAATATACAATGGCCTGTATCTGTCACTGCAATGCTACTATTTCTTGATTACCTACCATGTGTCATACAATAGACTAGTGCTTTACATACATGACCTTATGCTTTACCTACATGACTATTATTCCTCATAGCCAACCTGTGAGGTAGTTAGGATTATAATCTGCCTTTTCAGATGAAGAACATGAAACTCAGAGAGGTTAAGTGACTTGCTTGAGGTCACACAGTTAATAAATGGTAGAGCTGAACTTTGATCCCACTAACTCCAGAGCCTGTGCTTCTAATCACAGTAATACATTATCTCTCTGAAGTTATAAACATGTTGAAAAATTCCAAAAGTTGCTGCCTTCAAATGCATGCTTTCGTTTAAAGAAACCACTTTGAAACATACCAACTTATCCCGTCAATGCTGCTATTGTTTTGACTCAGGCCCTTTCAGATCCACAAGCTGTACAAGAGAACTAGCCTCATTCAATGATATCATCCTCATCTTTCAACCTGAAATAGTATTACTTAACTTGTTATTCACCTTATTCCTCAGTCTTTGATCTAAATGAATTTTGGCTGCTGTGAAAAATCAAATCCACCTTTAAAGGATAAATATTTGCCCCATCAAAATACTCCAAAGAATGTGCTTCAATGTCTAAAAAGAGACGATCCAGAGTGTTTTTTAACAACAGCTTTGGAACAAGTGATTTGCCTTCCAAGGAGACTGCTTTGAAGGGGAGACTCATGTGGGATGCATAAGCTCTGGTATGTTTATTTAAAACATACCTTAAATTTCCCTATATATATTCACAAGTAACTTGCCTGGAAGCCTCAGACACTTAACACTGCTAAGGCAGGGTAGATTGATCAGATCACCTAGGCCTTTTGAATTGTGTTGTCTGGACTTTCAAACTTTTATTCAGTGGACTACAAACCTGAGCAAAAGGCTTCATTGAGGAAAGGGACCCCCATCTAAACAGAGACACCCCTCACACACACACCTGAAACCATCCTCTCTGATCTGCAGTGCTGACCCCTAAGCCAAAAATGACCATTAGTAGCTAGAGAGAAAGCCTTCAGCTTTCGGAACCGAGTAAGAGTATTGCGCACAGCTTTTTCTGATAGGACGTCAGCAATCTCCTCATTCATGGAACAGCCCTGGCATTTAACTTAAATGCCTCCCAGTTGCTAGAAGCCTGGTGTTGCCCCTGATCCCTGACAGTGCCAAGCCAATGTTGAGTCCAAAAGTCCATTTTTTCACATGTTTTTTATGTGGCCTGCCATTTGATAATCAATTTAATGTCAGGCACATGAAACCATCCTGCCACAGCCTCTCTCAGTCTCTAACACATAATAAGTCAGGTTGGCTAACCCAGCTCAAAGACATTTTAACTGGGTTTAGTCATTAGATTGGACCCTACTTAAAAACGTCCTTGCAAACTTACTCAAAGCACAGTTCCTTCTACTTTTGGTTTCTTTATGCTCTTGTGACTTTTAGCTCTGCCTCCATTGCTGCCCATTTCCTCTCACCATATGTTCCCCGGATGTTCACAACCCTGAATATCCCATATGATAAGATGTATACACATCATAATTGTCCAATTAAGTCAGTCTTTGCTTATGTTGGTCTGGTTCCCATTTGTCTTTTCAGTAAAAGTAAAACTTTGACTAATGCAGCAGGTAGCATAATGGCCCTCCAAAGATGCCCATATCTTAAAACTGAAAACCTGTGAATATGCTACATTCCATGCAAAGTGGAATTAGGTTGCTAATCAGCTAGCTTTAATACAGGGAGATCATCCTGGATTATCTGGGTGAACCCAATATAAACACAAGGGTCCTTAAAAGTGGGAGAGGGAGTCAGAGTGATGCAATGTGAGCTTGGACTTGCTGTGGAGGGAGGGGCCACAAGCCAAGGAATGCAGGTAGCCCTTAGAAGCTGGAAAAAGCAAGGAAACAGATTCTCCCCAGAGCCTCCAGAAAGGAATGCAGTCCCACTCTCACCTTGATTTTAGTCCAATAAGACCCATTTCAGACTTAGGAACTACAGAACTATAAGATAACAAATTTGAGTTGTTTTAAGCCACTGAGTTTATGATCATTTGTTACAGCAGCAATAGGAAACTCATACAATTAGGTAGGACTTAAATAACCAGAAAACACAATTCACTGACATTTTTTCTGCATATCATTTTGAGGGAGAACAAACCTCAAACAAAGAGTTTAAATCAACACTTTATGTTTAAACAAGATCTTAGATTGGGTTCTCTTGGAACAGATTCTGAGATGGAGAGTTGGGGGCCAAAAGTTTATTGGGGAGAACTCTCTGGATGCACCTGGAAAGCGTGAGGAAGGCAGAACCCGACAGAAGGAGGTGCTGGCCTGCAATGCTGTGCAACTGAGGCTTTAGGAGCTCTGGAGCTGAGGTGACCCATCAAAGTTGTCCCATATTGAGGCAAAGGGGCTGAACCTTTGTATCCACATCATCCAGTCCGGGAGGAAGCATAACCTTGGGGGAGGCAGTTCCTGGCAGCTGAAGGTCATGCTCAGAGAGGTTCACAGCTGTGAGCCATGAGCAGCTGATAGGTCTAGCTGTTGGGGAATGGGTGGGTCAGCCCTGAGGGGGTGCATCTGGGTAGAAGATTTACTTATTCACCACAAGCAATCACTATTTCTAGGGAATATCCTGGGGTCAATATATATCCTACTTATCTTAAAATGATAAGAACTATATCTACTTTTAAAGTTCTTCCCATGTAGCAGATATTATGCTAAAGACTTTAGCCTCATTATCTGTAGTTCTAGAAAGTAACTGCTTTTTGGCTGCATTTTACAAATGGAAACACTAAAGCTCAGAGGCTCAGACTGGTGAAGCAACTTGTCCCAGGCCACCCAGCTAGTTAAGTGTCAGAACCGTGTTTTGACATCAAAGCTGGCCACTTAATCCCTAGTTCACCACGGAGCACATGGAGCATGTCCTCAGGACACTTCAAAGAGAATTAACTTCCACAAACATCACTCTGACATTGTAAGATTCTTGGTCCTCAGCAAAAGATAAGATTAAATTAGGTAAACTCTGCTTCCTAAATAGGAAAAGGGGACCAAGAGCAATTGATAAGATATTAAACAAGGATTGAAATGAAAAAGAACTTCTGGTGGTCCAGAAGTGGTTGAGTAGATCAAGGTTTGTACTACACACTGTAAATCAAGGTTAATTACATTTTCACTTCACATTGTACGTGGTCTATTGGGTCGTTATTTTTACTTATGTCACTGTGTTCTCTTTCTGAATGGAAGCTCCTAGGGGAAAAAGCCTCAACTTTCCTCGTATGGCCCCTAGCACTGCGCCGCACACAGGACAGCACATCATAAATACCATTTGATGATTTTCTTCCCTTGCATTCGTGGCCCCAGGCCCCATCTAACGGCCTACATATAATGTAATATCGTTCTCTGTAGCACTTTCCCTGTGGGTTGGCTTCAGAAAATACGGTGCGCTGGAAAAGGCTGTAAAAGCTCTCCCCTTTAATAAGCGACCTGGTGTCCCGTGATGGATGTTATAAAATCACGGACCAGCTGGTGTGTTCATGGCCATGCGGGCCCATTAACAGTGTCTGGTTCTGCGATAACGTACTTCATATCCTGGAAAGGAGAAGGTGGTCACCAAAGTGCAAAAGTGAAAGCATTTATTATAAATAACACGAGGTGACCCTGGAGTAAACACAGCTGTGCCCTGGTGGTGTCATGTCAGTGGTGCTCCCTCAGTGGATTAAAGAAACCCATGGTTTATGGGGCCATCACTTATTCTGTATATACACAGAAGGCTGGTTTTCCATCAAACTGCAGCTCGCCGCATATAAGGTTTCAGACCCAGAGATTCACTAAAACACTTATTCTTGCATATTCTAGTACTTTAAAAAGGACATCAGGGTGGGTTCCTACTTGTTCCTGAATGATTTACGCAGCATTTTGAGCTCTGCACAACTTGTAGCTGCCCTTTTGGTTTCTTAAGCCTCCTCCCACGCTTCCCCCGACACCCACTCCCGCAGCTGGGGGGCAGCAGAACCAGCATGAGACTTTATCGAGGAAGGTTCGGGACCTGTCTCTGTCACCGACTCGCTGTGGAGCTTGGGGCTATTCCTTTAAGTTGCTGGATTTTTTTTTTTTTTTTT
>JAQZBX010083081.1:0-13441 GCA_029593785.1 Cabassous unicinctus
AGACTATCCATCCCTAAATGACTGGTCTTTGCCCCTTTATCAAAAATCAGTTGGTCATAGAGGTAAGAGTTGATTTCTGAGCTCTCATTTCAATAACCCTTGTCTATATGCTCACCCTTGTGCCAGAACCATGCTACTTTACTTAATGTGGCTTTGTAATAAGTTTTCAGAACAGGAAGTGTGTGTTCTCAAACTTCATTCTTCTTTTTCAAAATGGTTTTAGATATTCAGGGTCCCTTACCATTCCATAGGAATTTGATGATTGGCTGTTCAATTTCTGCAAAGAAAGTGTTTTGGAATTCTTATTGGAATTACATTGAATCTATAAGTATCCTTAGGTAGTATTGACTTCTTAATGATATTTAAACTTCCAATCCATGTACAGGGAATATCCTTCAACTTACTTATGTATTATTTGATTTCTTTTAACAATGCTTTGTAGTTTTGTTCATAGAAGTTCTTTAAATGCTTGGAAAGATTTATTCCTAGATATTTGATTATTTTAATTGCTATTATGAATGGAAGTTTATTCATGATTTCTATTACAATTGTTCATTGATTTTGAAAAGAAATACTACTGATTTGGGGTGTTGATCTGTACCTTATCATTTTTCTGAATTCATGTATTAGCTTTAGGAAATTTATTGTGGGTTTTTCATGGTTTTCTGTATATTGGATCATGTCATCTGGAAATAGGGAATGTTTAATTCTTTCTTTCCAATATTTCTTTCTCTTCCTAGATTTTCCAGTGCAAGATTGGCTAACAGTGGAAACAATAAGAATCCTTGTCTTGCTTCTCATCTTAGAAGGAAAGCTGTTAGTATTTCACCATTAAGTATGATATTAGCTGTGAGTTTTTCATAGATGCCTTTCATTATGTTGAGGAAGTTTCCTAATATTCCTACTTTTCTAGATGTTTCGGTCAAGGAGGGATGCTGTATTTTGTCAAACACCTTTTCTGCATAAATTCAGATGATCATGGTTTTTTTTTTTCATTTGTTCTGTTAATGATGTATGTGATACCTACTGATTTTTTGTTGAGTCACCATTTTATGTAAGGTTAATCCATTTGATCATGATATATAATTCAAGATTGTTTTGAAATGAGCATTCTATAAAATTCTATTTTAATTTGTCTCTTGGCATATCCATTATATTTATTTTAAATAATTTTTAGAGTTGCACTAGACTTTCCAACATATATTTAAATAAACAAAAGTCCAACTTCAAACAACACTACCATTTTACATTTATCAAGGTTACCTGACAACAGTCTTCCAGAATCCTGTCTCCCATTTACTGTGAAGTCATTCATTCATCCATATGCTATATCACATAATTCTTTGCTACAATTATTAATTTAAGCAATTATATTTTGTAACAATTAAGAAAAATATCAAATAATTTATTTTAACTTAATTTATTCATTCTCTTAATTTTTGATGATCCAAGCTTCAGAACTTATTTTAACATTATTGATTAGCAAGTTTTTAGTGATGAACTATCTTAGGTTTTGTTTGTCTGAGAATGTCTTAAATTCTATTAGAGTTTTGAAAGATTATGTAACTGGATACAGAATTATAAGCTATTTGCTAACACTTTAAATATTTCATTCCACTTTCTTCATATTTGCTTAGTGTATTAGTCAGATTTCTCCAGAGAAACAGAATTGATGAGATATATTATATATTGATTTATGGAACCATGAATCCTGACCATGAAAGACACAGTACTGTAGATTGGGTGCTAATTTAGAGCATATACACCATCCTGGAGAGAATTGCTCTCACCATGCAAGGTATTTTCATGCAATTCATCCTTTGATGAGGATTCACATGTAATTGTGTCTTCAAAAGACAATTCTACCATTCTATCATCTCAGCTGCTTCAAGATGATGGGGAACATAGTAAGACCAGTGAATTCCATGAACATGTGCAAATTTCTATATTTACTTTGATGTGTAGTGGGTTTCTTGATGAGAAACTATGCTGTATAGAATACCATTACAGTTGATAAAATGTTCTGTATATCCACAGGTAGTACTTTTGGCAAAACTTTGCACAAAGGGAGGAAAATCCATATCTCAAATAAATATTTATTGCAGTAAAAACTAAACTCTGTCTCTTCCTTTGTAATTCACATGCCACTAGGTAACAGGCTGATCACCTCAGGTTACATGCTGAATGCTGGTCTCTGCTGTTGGAAGACTGGGCACTCAACAATGGCAATAGTCAGGTCAAAGTTGGTGAGTGGAAGTCCATGTTGCTTAGCTAATGCATAACTCTATCCCTACTACGATGGCAACTGTGTTCATGATCCCATTCTGCAATAATAAGAGTAACTGGGGAAAGAGTCTGGTAGCCACAGAACAGGCTTTCCTATCCACTTGATTATTAAAATCTTCCTTTGCTGGAGTCAACCTCTGATGAGGTTCATATGTAAAGAATGTCTTCATGTACTCTGTCCATTCAAAAAGGATAATCCACATACCTTTCCTTGAGGTATCTTTGTCATTAATTTTCCAATCATGTTCTTTAGAAGTCCCTGACCATCCAGTCAAACCATTGGCCACACCACAAGATGTACAAACATACTTTCAGCCATTTCTTCTTCAAAGTAAAATAAACAATGATGGACACTGCTTGAAGCTCTGCCCATTGGAGGATTTCACTTCACCTCGGTCATTCAGGGACATTCCAGAAAAGGCCTATAGTGCTCCAATTATTCACTTGTGGACATGCCTGCATATATTGTGCATAACTGTCTGTAAAACAGCATATCTTTCTCTTCATCAGTGATATTATCATAAGGAACTCACCAAGAGGACATAGCTGAGGGCTGGGAGACAGGAGTTATGTAGCATGAAGTGGTGGCATGGGTATTTTGACCACTTCCTCAAGTAATGTACTAGTGCCTTAACGGTCTGCTTAAGCCCAATCTCATATAGGAAACTTCCATTTGATGATGGAGTGCTGATATACTTGTCCAAGTATATGGCTTGATGGGTCAGACAACACAGTTCATAATGAGCAACTGAGGTCTCATGGTAACATTTTGTCACATGGTTGAGTATTTGGTATCTACCAAAGACCAGTAGCAGGCATAAAGCTATTTCTCAAAACAAGATTGTCTGCAGAAGATGGTAGTGCATTGTTGCAAAATCCTAAGTGTTTTCCCTGTGATTCACTTATAGGGGCCTACCAAAGGTCTCAAATAGCATTTCTATTTGTGACTTATTCTTCAAACTTCAAACAAAATTTTCTGGATCATGTGGCACAAGTGTCAGAACAGCTTTCACATAAATCTAAAACTATTGCAGAGACCCCTCTTGTTCTGGTTGCCAATCAAAGGAAACAGCTTTACAGGTTCTTCAATAATTTGGTTTGAATACTACACCCAAATGGGAACTTTGTTGCCTCCAAATTCCAGAGGACACTAGAAGGTATGGCACTTTTTGGCAACTGCTTATCTTTTACCCTAGAAGGGATATTTCATCATGCCCACAGCACTAGATGCTTAGAAACTTCAACAAGGCCTGTGGTGGAAAGTCCTTGAATTTTATTTTTTTATTATTTAATTTTCATTTAAATTCACTACTTTGATGAGAGAAGTTATGAGTTTACAAAACAATAATGCATACTATACAATAATCCCATACATCTCTCCACTTCCAACACTTGCATTATTGTGGAACATTTGTTACACATTATGAAAAAACTACTCAAAGTATAGGGTATTTTCCCAAAAAACCATCCTATTATTAACACCATGTATTAGTATTGCATATTTTTATAGTTCTTGAGAGAACATTCTCATATTTGCACTCTTAACAACAATTCATCATCCACCAAGGGGTTTACTGTGTCATGTGATCCCATGCCTTATATGGTCTATCAAAATTATACACTCAGTGGTTTTTGGTTTAATCACAAAGTTATGCTGTCATTATTTCAGTCAATTTTAGAGTATTTTCATTACTCGAAAAGGAAAAATCTCATATCCCTTTAAAAACCCCTATAATTATCTCTTAGATTTGATATAGTACTTTCTTTGCCATGCAAAAACATTTCTGTGAACTAGAGCTTATAATCTATATTAGTTATATTTTCCCCACATATCACCATATTCTTAACCTGTTGTATAGCAGAAGGTTCTTGTATTTGTACTATTAACCTCAATCCTCATCCACCACTGAGTTCATTATTTTATATAGTCCCTTCATTGTGTTCTAGTTTTCTTTCAATTGCCATTTACCTACCAAGGCTACTGCTTTCAGCCACAATCACATTTATAAGTCAGCAGTGCTAGTTATAGTCACTACAATGGGTTACCATCAACTCTATACATTTACACACATTTACAATCAAACTTATTAAAAATCTACAAACATTAAGCATCAGCTCCACCTTTTGAGCCCACATTCTATCTCCTAATAAACTATTCTCTAAAGTTTAACTCCATTTTATTCATCATATTTAGTTCATATTAGTGAGACTGTACAATATTTCTCATTTTATGTCTAGCTTATTTCACTCAAAATAATATCCTCAAGCTTCATCCATGTTTTCATAAGCATACTAAGTGCATATCTTTATATAGATAAACAGTATTCATAGTATGTGTATACCATATTTTGTTTATCAATTCATTGGTAGATAGACACTTGTGTTGTTTCCCTCTTTTAGCAAATATAAATAATACCACAATGAACATCGATGTATAAAGGTCTGCTTGCACAATTCTAATGAATTTATTCCCAGTAGAAGTTTGCCAGATCACATGGCATTTCTATATTTAGACTCCTGAGGAACCCCCAAACTCTTTCCACAGAAGCTGCACCATTCTACATTCCACAAAGAGTGAAGGAGTGTTCCTATTTCTCCAAATTCTCTCCAACACTTGTAGTTTTATGATTTTTTTAAAAATAGTGGCCATTCTAGCCACTATTATGATATCACATGATACTTTTTATTTACAATTCTCTAATAGTGATTTTGAAAATATTTTCATATGCTTTTTGGCTATTTGTATTTCTTCTTTGAAAATATGTCTGTTTAAGCTATTGGACATTTTTTAATTAGGTTGTTGCCTTTTTATCCTTGAGTTATATTATCTCTTAAAATAACATTAAAATCATACATTTATCCAATATGTGGTTTCCAAATATTTCCTCCAATTGAGTAGAATACCTTTTCACCTTCTTGACAAAGTACTTTGAAGCACAAAAGTGATTCATTTTGATGTGATCCAATTTATCCATTATGGGGTTGACAAAATGCATAATGGCCTGTACCCATCATTGCAATGTCATCCAGAACAATTCCAATGTGTAGGAGATGTAGGGGGAGGAGCGAGGGCGGTATGGAAGCTCCGAGCGCACTGCCCGAGAAAACCGAGGCGTAGACTCCATCTTGGCGCCAAATGCCTCAACCAACCAGGGACGGACTCTTTCGTAGCTACTGCAGCCAATAGGCTGCTGACACCGGTAGCGACCTCTCCTTGCCATGTGCTTCAAGATGGCCACCACAGCTCAGCCCCACCCCCTTTCTCTTATACACATTCCATACCTTATATGGACATAAACCCATCCCAGCCAATCAGAATCCACCCAGTATACCTTACCCATCCCCCACCCCACTCAGCCCTCCTGCCCTGTATAAACATCAGAGCTCACCCAATAAACCCAGACTTGGAGCCCAAGTGTGCATAGTCTCTGTTATTCCGTTACTCGCCGTCCCTTGGCAACCGAGACTGAAAGGCATCTGCTTCCACAACCTCTTGTCTGCGGCTCAGTGACGACCGGGCCTGCAGACCCCCGGCTCACGGCGTTCGGGGATGCCCGGAGCCAACGAGCCCCCAGCCCGCTGGACTCAGTGGGGCAAGAGAGCTGGCCGGCGGCAACCACACCAATGTCCCAAAAATGCACCATGTTACACCTATTCTTCCCTCTCCCTCCCTGCAGAACCTCTGTGTCCACTGGCTTAATATCAATGTTTGTCCAAATTTCTGAACTCATTTATTAGCTCTAGTAGCATTGTTGTGGATTATTCAGGATTTTCTAGGTATAGAATATTCCCATCATCATGTTCAGAATGATTTTTTCTATTTTTATCATTTGGAGCATTTTTATCAAAAAAGGATACTAGATTTTGTCAAATGCCTTTTCCACATCAATTGAGATGGTCATGGGATTTTTATTCTTTGATTTAGCAATGAGATATTATACACTGGTTGATTTTCCTCTTTTGAACCACCTTTGCATGCCTGGTGTAAAATTCACTCAATCATGATGTATAATTCTTTTAATTCGCTTTTGGATTTGATTAGCAAGTATTAATATTTGTTCAGGATATTTGCATCTTTATTTGTCAGGGAAATGTGTCTGTAATTTTCTTTTTTCAGAGTATCTTTATCTGGCTTTGCAATTAAGGTAATGCTGACTTCATAGAATGAATTTTGTAGTGTATCCTCCTGTTCAATTTCTTTGGATGATTTTGAGCAGGATTGGCATTATATATCTTCTTTGAATGATGGTAAAAATTCACCATGGAAGTGCTCTGATCCCAGGTTTTGTATTTTTGGGAGGTTTTTGTTGTCCATTTCAATCTCTTTATTTGTGATTTGTTTGTTGAGGTCTTCTCTTTCTTCTAAGGTCAGATTAGTTTGTTCATGTGTCTCTAAAAATTTGTCCATTTCATCTAATTTGCCCAGAGTCATGACATACAATTTTTCACAGTATTTTCTTATGATTTTTTAAATTTCTGCTGGGTCAGTAGTAATATATTCCCACTCATATCTGATTTTATTCATATACAGCTTCTCTCTTTTCCCTTGCCAGTCTAGCAAAGGGTTTGTCAATTTTGTTGACCTCCTCAATGAGTCAATTTTTGGTTTTGTTGATTCTCACTATTGTTCCATTTTTTAAATCTGATTTCATTAATTCTGATCAAATCTTTTTTTATTTATTTCCTTCTGCTTACTTTGGGAATAGTTTGCTGTTCTTTTTCTAGTTGCTCCAGGTGTGCAGTTAAGTCTTTGGTTTTAGATCTTTCTTCTTTTTTAAAGAAAGATTTGAGGATTATAAATTTCCCTTACAGCAGTTCTTTCATTGTATCCCATAGGTTTGATATCTCGTGTTCTTGTTATCATTTGTCTTGAACTATATACTGATTTATTTTTCAGTTTTTTCTTTGACTCACTGATTATTTAAGAGCATATTGTTTAATCACCATTTATTGTGAGCATTCCATTTTTCCATCTATTCTTGATTTCCAGCTTCATTCCATTATGACCAAAAAGGGCTTTGTATAATTTTAATCTTTTAAAATTTATTTAGATTATTTTATGGCTTAACATATGTTCTATCCTGGAGAAAGAAACTTGAGGATTTGAGAAAAATGTATATCCTGCAGTTTTGGTGGGTAATGTTCTATAAATATCTGTTAGGTCTAGCTCATTTATCAAATTATTCAAACACTCTGTTCTTATTGATCTTCTAAGCAGATGTTCTTTTCTATGCTGAGAGTGGTGTATTGAAGTCTCCAACTCTTATTGTAGAGTTGTCTATATCTACTTTCACTTTTGCTAGTGTGTACCTGTTTTAGGTACCCAGTTTAGGTGCTTAAATAGTTATTATTTCTTCTTGGTAAATTGTTAATTTTATTAATATATAATATAATATATAATGAAGCTTTTCATCTCATATTACAGTTTTGCAATTAAAATCTATTATTTTCTGATATTATTACTCTTACCTAAGTTCTTTTTCTGGTCACTATTTTGCATGAACAATCTTATTTAATCTTTCACTTTCAGTTTTTTTGCATCCTTACATCTAATGTGAGTCTCTTTTCAACAGCATAAAGCTGATTCATATTTTTTTTTATCCACTCTGACAGTCTGTGTCTTTTGATTAGAGCATGTACTCCTTTAATATTCAATGTTATTACTGTAAAGGCCTTACTTAATTCATTTATATTAGGTTTTCTGTTCTCATAACTTACTATTGTCTGTCTTTTTACCCTTTTATTTACCCTTACTAATAATCTACATTTCTACATGCTTAAATCCTCTTTCTCCTGTCTTTTCCTTTCAGCCTGCAACACTCCCTTTAATATCAATTATAAGTCCAGTCTCTTGTTTACATGCTCTCAGTTTTTATCTACGAAAACTTTAAACTCACCCTTAATTTGTAGGAAAGGTTAACAAGATAAAGAATTTTTGGTTGGCAGTTTTTCCCTTTAAGTACCTTAATTAAATATATCATACCACTGTATTCTTGCCTTCATGCTTTCTGATGAGAAATCAGCACTTAATCCATTGAGGGTCCTTCATATGTGAAGAATTGTTTTTCTCTTGCTGCTTTCAGAACTATCTCTTTTTCTGACATTTTACATCCTGAATAGCAGCTGTCTCAGAGTAGATTTATTGATATTTATTCTGTTTACAGTACGTTTTCCTTCATGCATATTCATATTTGTTTCTTTCAAAATGGTTGGGAAATTTTCAGCAATTAATTCCTCAAAAGTCCTTTCTGTCAATTTTCCATTCTCTTTTCTTTCCAGGACATCCAAAAGACATATGTTTGTGCATTTCACATTCTCATTCAATTCCCTGAAACACTTCAAATTTCCCTACCCATTTTTCTTCTTTTCTGTCTTTTCAATTCAGATATCTGTCTTCCAGTTTCTTTATTCATTACTCAGCCAATATATATATGTTGTTATATATTTCTAATGTATGTTCTTATTTTTCAAATCAAGTCAATTTTATTGATACATATTAATAAAGCATAAATCCATCCAAAGTGTACAATCAATGATATTTGGTGCAATCACATATTTGTGCATTCATCAATTCAATCATTCTTAGAAGACTTTCATTATTCCAATAATAATAATAATAATAATAAACAAAAATAAAAAAAACTCATCACCTCTCAATCTTTGTCTATGCTTCCCCTGCCCTATGTAACTGCTATTTTGCTTCATTCCCTCTACTATATTTGCATTTACATTTGAATAAAAACAGCCTTCTATATGAAATATCACCCATATTCATGTTTTTTATGAGGTGTTACTCTCTTATACAGTCTTATATTACAGTTTTTAGTTTTCCTCTTAGTAATATACATGGTCTTAGGCTTTCATTTTCAACCACTGACATACTCATATAATAGCTTTGCTTGTTATAAACAGCATGATATGCTTTCATCATTTCTATTCATTTCCAAAGATTTACAAAAAACTTTTTACAAATTCTGCTCAGATTAACCCTCAGCTTTCTATTCTCTAACTTCCTATTTTCTAGTGACCTATATTCTAATTATTAAGTCCATGAGTTTACACAGTATAATTATTTCATAATAGCTCATTCATACAGAATTTGTCCTTTTGTGCCTGGCAGGCTTCCCTCAACACAATGTCTTCCAGGTCCATTCATGTTGTCATATGCTTCAAGATTTCATTTCTTTTTACCACTGCATAATACATTGTCTGTATACACCACAATCTGTTTATCCACTCATTTGTTGATGGACACCTGTGCTGTTTACAACTTTTGGCAATCATGAACAATGCTACTATGAACATCAGTGTGCAGATGTCTGTTCGTGTCTCTGCTTTCTGTTCTTCTGGGTATATACATAGTAATGGTATTGCCAGGTCACAGGACAAGTTTATATTCAACTTCTTTAGCAACTGCCAAACAGTCCTCCACAGTGGCTGTAGCATTCTTCATTCCCAACAGTGAATAAGTGCCCCTATCTCTCCACATTCTTTCCAACATTTACAGTTTTCTGACATTTTGTGGTCCGTCTAGTAGATGTGAAATGGTATCTCATTGTAGGTTTGATTTACATTTCCCTAATCACTAGTGATGTTGAACATTTTCTCATCTGTTACTTCACCCTTAGTATTTCTTCTTTATACAATTGTCTTTTCAAGTTTTTGTCCATTTTTTAATTGGGTACTGTGGCAGTTTTATATAGTTATGAATTCTAAAAATAGATAAGGATTGTGCTTTTAAATTGGTCTGTTCCTTTGGTTGTGATTAAGTTATGATTAGAGCTTTGATTCAGTGACATCAGTAGGCTGTTGTGTGGTGAGGAAACAGAGATAAAACTACATGGCAGAGCAGAGGAGTTAGTTGGAGTTTTGAGTTGGAGTCCTGATTCTGAGTTGTAATGCTGGTGCCTGGGGAAGTAAACACACAGAGGAGCTTGGTTGTGAGGAAGGAGAGAAGGCCCCAGGAAAAAAGATGAGCTTTTCACCTGATAGTCTACAGCTGGCCATGTGGAGAGAACAAGCAGCTGAACGTGGAGAGAATCAAGCCCCGGGAAGAGAGGAACCCAGGAAGCAAAACCCTCATAGATTTTGGTGAGGGAAGTAACATGCTTCATGGCCTGGTAACTATAAGCTTCTACCCCAAATAAATACACTTGATAAAAGCCAACAGATTTCTCATATTTTGCATCAACACCCCTTTGGCTGACTAATACAGATTTTGGCACCAAGGAGTGGGGAAGTGCTTTTGCAATTACCAAAATATTGGACCGGTTTTATAAATGGGTAAGAGGTATTTTTTTGGAGGAATTGTGAGATGCTTGGTAGAAAAAACCTACAGTGCTTTGAAGAGATTGTTGATAGTAATATGGATGCTAAAGAGACATTTTATGATGCCTTAGAAGTAAATGAAGAAACTGTTATAGGAAACTGGAGGAAAGGCAATGCATGTTTTAAAGTTGCAGAAAACTTAGCAATATTAACTCCTGGTATTATATGGAAGACAGAATTTGAAAATGGCAAGCTTGGGCATTTAGCTGAAGGACTTTCCAAAGTAAATCCAGATAGTGCAGCTTGGCTTCTCCTTGCAGCTTATGGCAAAATGCTAGATAAGATAAATATGGTGTTGGGAACAAAGAAAACAGAAACTGATTCTGGAAATTCCAAGCCTCTGGAAATCAAGCTCCCATATGAGGACTTATCTAAACTTGGAACTTGTAAATCAGGATTGAGGATACAGTTATCTAGGAAAGACTTGTGGAAACTCTTACTGTCTGATGGCTTGGAGCCCTGATTCTTGCATGCTAAACCAACAACGTTCTTGAGAGTACTGTATGAACAAAGCCACTGTCAGCTTGGACTAAAAGGGATATGGAAAAGAGAAGTTGAAGGAGAAACAGCTTTAAGAAGAAAATCATGGAAGCTGAGATCTGGAATTAAGACATCGCCTTTGGCCAAGAGAGGAGCCTCACCCATGTGTACAGAGAGGGTGAGTTTGCCCCAGCAGTTGAAGAGGGTAGATGTTCCTACCCTGTGTTCTGGGAGAATTTTGCCATCCCAGGCTACAGAGAGGGTAGAGCACATTCCTGAAGGATTAGGGAGGTTGATATTGATGCGCCATAGGTCTGAGAGGGTTGAGTTTGTATGCCAAAGGTTAGGGAAGGCCTGGTGGTCAACTCATTGCTCTGAGAGGCTTGAGCTTGTAAGCCAACGGTTAATGAAGGCCAGGGGGTTAACTCATTGTTCTGAGAGGTTTGAGTCTGTATGCCAAAGGTTAGGAAGAATGTTGACCCCACCTCACTGTACTAGGGGAGCTAAGACTCAAACTCAAAGATTGGGTAAAGTGTGGAAATCACCCCAATGCTCTTGGAGGGTGAGGTCTGGAGCTTGGTCAACACCCAGATGCTTGATGAGGGTGGAACCAAGAAAATGGCCATTGGGCAAGCCTGCAGAAAGTGTAGGTCCCCATGTGGCCCCAGGAAGAAGAAACCATCATCTTAAGAATTACTCTCAGACTTTGAAATTGAATGGAGGATACCGTGCATGTTTACTGAACTGTAGAGAATGCATGACTCATGTTTCCTTCCCAATTTCTCTATATGATAATGAAAATGTTTATCCTTTGTCTGTCCATTTGTGTACTAGAAGCAGATAAATTGTTTTTTCAGTTTCAGAGATCTACAGCAGACATGAGTTTGCCCAAAGAAAAACTGTGTTTTTTCAACTGATTATGATTTGATTTTGTATTTGCATTGTTACTGAAACAAGGTTTTTTGAATATTGTAATGCATTTTTGGAATTCAGAGGGTGGAGTGTGGCAGTTTGATATAGTTATGAATTCCAAAAATGGATATGGATCATGCTTGTAAACTGGTCTGTTACTCTTGGCATGATTAAGTTATGATTAGAACTTTGATTGGGCCACACCAGTAGGATGTTGTGGGGCAAGGAGTCAGAGATAAAACTACGTGGCAGAGCAGAGAAGTTAGTTGGAGTTTTGAATTGGAGTTCTGATGATAAGTTTTAATGCTGGAGCCCGGGGAAGTAAGCACACAGAGGAGCTTGGTGGTGAGGAAGGAGAGAAGGCCCTGGGAAAAGTGGTAAGCTGTTCACCTGATAGTCTGCAGCTGGCCTTGTAGAGAGAACAAGCAGCTGAATGAACCTGGAGAGAATCAAGCCCTGGGAAGTGAGGAACCCAGGAAATGGAATCTTCATAGACTGTTCAGGGAAGTAACTTATGGTTTATGGCCTGGTAACTGTAAGTTTCTACCCCAAATAAGTACCCTTTATAAAAGCCAACAATTTGTGGTATTTCGCATCATCATCCCTTTGGCTGACTAATAGAGGTAGTTGTTGTTGTTTTTTATTGTTGAGTTGTATGATCTCTTTGTATGTCATGGATAATAAACCTTTATCTAATATTTGTTTGCCAAATATTTTCACCCATTGACTCAGCTATGTTTTCACCCTGTTGACAATGTTCTTTGAGGTGCAGAAGTGTTGAATTTTTAGGAGGTCCCATTTCTCTATATTTTCTTTGGTTGCTTGTGCTTTGAGTGTAAGGTATAAAAACTACTGCCTACAGCATGATATTGAGGCTATTTTCCTACATTTTCTGCTAGGAGATTTATGGTTGTTGTTTTTATGCTTAGGACCTTGATCCATTTTGAGTTAGTTTTTGTTTAAGGTGTGAGATAAGGATTTCTTTCTTTCTTTTGGATATGGATATCCAGTTCTTCCAGCACCATTTGTTGAATGGAGTGTTCTTGCCCAGCTGGGAGGTCTTAGCACCTTATCAAAAACCACTTGACTGTAGAAGTGATGGTCTATTTCAGAGTTCTTGATTCAGTTCTATTGGTAAATGTGTCTGATTTAATGCTATTACTACTTTGTTTTTTACCACTGTTGATAAGTAATATGCTTTAATGTCTGGAAGTGAGAGTGTTTCATCTTCATTCTTTTTAAAGATCTTTTTGCCTATTTAGGTTCCCTTGCCCTTCCAAATAAAGTTGATAATAGGTTTTCCCATATCTGCAAAAAAGGCTGTTCAGATTTTTATTAAGATTGCATTGAATCTGTAAACCAGTTTGGGCAGAATTGACATATTATAAATATTCAGTCTTTAAATCCATGAACACAGAATGGTTTTCCATTTACA
>JAQZBX010083083.1:0-13439 GCA_029593785.1 Cabassous unicinctus
GAGAAGACACGCAGCGAATGGACACAGCAGCACAAGCAGCAAGGGGGGGATAAATAAATAAAATAAATAAATCTTTAAAAAAAAAAATGGTTTCAAACCATCAGCCCATAAAATTTCTAGTCATGATCTTGTTTTTAGTAACACCTTTTTTCCGTTCTGTTAGATTCTAAAGTTCTTTTAAACTGCCATTCCACTTGGATTCACCTATATCTGACTTATTAAACTTGGGACTCAACTCTCCATGACCATATAGACCAAAGAATGTTCCATGTCACTTTTTGGCATTCACCATGTACTTTTCCCTTATACTAAGTGTTTTATGTACATTAAAGCAGTATCCTCACAACAACCCTAAGTAGCTAATAGTAGATAGTTTTAGTATAGATAGTTTTATAATCTTTTGTATTATCTACATGAATACAGGTCGTATTTTACAGGGGAGGAAACAAAAGAACTAACTTGTCCAAGGTCACACAGCTATGGCAGAGCTGTGATTCAAACCTTGCAGTCTGATTCCAAAGCCCATGCTCTTAATTGCAAAGATATACAACTGAAGAAGAAAACAAATGTTGGCGAGCAGTGATATGAAATAAATATGGGAATGGACTTTTCAGGCAGTCTTTTTCCAGGCCATGATATCCTCTGGGCAGTCTGTGAGCAGTCAGAAAAGATATCTGGCATGTGAGATACAATGTGCAGAGGTGACAAAAGGCAGGAAGTATTGATAATAAAAAGGAAAACGTGCGTGCATAAGGCATCTCACCTTTCTGCACATGTGGCCTAAACTTTTCAAGGCCCAGGTGATGGATTTGCTCTGTATTGTCTTCGCCTCCCCTAATCCAGAGCCCCCCCAGTTTTGTAATCCAGAAGCGGAGAGTTGGCAAACGCACACACATGGTGAGGTATCCGTGGAGGCCCTGTGAGCCGTCTCACCCTCTCTCTGTGGTTGGTCAAGGTTACTATTTTGCCTTTTTGACATACTATCAATTATGCTGCCGACAGAGATACTGGACCTTTAGTTTTCTTATAAAATAAGAAACTGAGTTTAATTAAACCATCAGTAACTTGGACCTAATTATTTCAGACAGTATTTAATTAATGTTTCATAGGTACCTAATGTAATTAAGGTCCCTTTAATAAGACCTTCTATGACATTAAAATATATGACCTTTATCTTCCTTATCTACCACTTTCTGACAACTCAGATTTGTCATTTTCACTAAAAGGTATAGTTTGATTAAATAGAACAGACCATAAAATTAATCTGGCAAATTATACTTGTTTGTTTCTTTTTTCCTCCACCCCCTCAAAGCCTAATAAGTTAAGTCTTTTAATTAGCACTGCAGATACAAGTGTTCATGCTATCCTTTTACTTTCAATTTGCCAAAGTGTTTCTTTTGTACATGAATTTTTGTGACCAAAGCAGATAACAACTCTCCTTTATTAATCATGGTGAAGGGTTCAATCTTTAAGATGTGAAAAATAATGAACCATTCTTTACACTAACAATGACTAGTGATTGTTTTAAGGTGTCCCGCCGTTCATAAGAAGGGTTTAATTCCTGGTATTAATAAGCCATTCTAAATATAAAAGCCCACATTTACAATGCAACCAAATACACTGCTGCATCCTATAGAGTCTAAGGTGATTCAAAAGGTGCTCCCTTATGCCCATGACCTTCTCCCCGCAAAGCTGCAAAACTGTAGAACCTGATTGAGGGGTGCGTGGTTACTCTCATGTTGGTTAGGTAAATAATTTGCTAAGAAAAGCCCTTGATCAGTAAAACTGGTGAAAGGTAGTCAAAAGAGAAATATAATTCAAGTGGGAATCCTTGTATATCCCCATCCCAATTTCAAGACCCCCCTCCCCCCAAAAGACTGGACTCCCTTCTATCTTAGCAACAATGAGAATGGACAATTGCTTCCTCGGAAAAACAAGATCTGACTTCATCTTCAAGGAAAAGTCCCAAAGTTGGAAAGGATAAAAATAACCGGTTCTTCCCTGAGGCACCGGCTACCTTATTGCAAGGGAATGAACATAAGGGCTGGGGGGGTGGGACACGAAGGGAAGATCAAATGTGAGTACCCCCAGAGATTTGCAGGGGGTCCGGGGTACCTCTCTCCTAACTCTGTTGACGATAAGCCCCCCAGCATCGTCTGACAGGACTTTCTGCAGTGGTAGCGGGACATGGTCTACATCCATGCTGACCAACGTGGTAACCGGGTGGCTACTGCGCGCTTGCGCTTCAAATGTGGTGGGTGCGGCTCAGGAGCTGAATTTATAGTTCTCTTTAATTGGAAGTAATTAAAGTTTAAATGTAAACAGCCCCTCATAGCTAGTGGCTACCGTCCTGGGCAGGGCAGCTCTAGACAATCTCCTCCCCCCACTTGCAAGAGGGGAGAATGTCCAGAGCAGATAACCATACTGGTAGTTGGCTTCCTTTGCTAAGCCCTGCAAAATCCGGGGACTAGCCCACAAACCCCCAATTAGTCCTCTGAGGGCGAGGTTAAACTCTAGTCATTGGACACCTTTTCTAAGTCGTACTAATTAACTCTTTCCTTGGCAGCTCTGGGGTGTTGCCCCCATAGAAGAATTTGCCCACAGGCCACCACTGCCATTTCTCACTGGCCCCACCCACAACTGACCAAACTACATCTGAAGTAGAAAGGAGAAAGGAGAGAAACAGGAATTTCTACAAAGCTATTTTCCTGCTGAAGAAGCAGAAGGGGAGAAAGTAAGAGATTTGGGAAGACAGGACTCTGGAGCTTTTACTGCTGTGTTAAGTGGCTTGGAGGTCAGACCAAGCCTAAATCAAATCCAAGTTTTTCACTTCCAGGCTGTGTGACCCTGAGCAAGTCATTTCCCTCTCTGACTGTTAGCTCTCTCCTCTGTGAAAAGGGGGAATGACACGTGCTTTGCTGAGTGGCTGTGAAGATCCAAGCAGGCAAGGTACATGAAAGCACTTTAGAAAACCATCAGGCACCACAGCAATGTTACCATATTATGTGCCATTATTCCATTGCTAACCTGTTTAGACACTGTGCCCAGAGTCGCCAGTGAAAGTGGTTCTTTTGGCTTTGTTCAGATCCCACGTAGAAACCTAGAATAGTGGGACTGACCACTGGGGACTCTTGGCCCCCAAAGGATCCTCAGCATCCTGGGTGCCTAAGGGGGCCCCTCAGGGCTCAGACTATTAACACCTGCCACCGAGCCTTCCTGGGACTGCAGCGGCCAGGAAAGCCTGGTCTCCAAGAGCCCACTCACTGCCAGCTGGAAAAGAACTTTCCTGATGGGAAACTCAGGGAGCAAAATATTCCTTAGGAATGCCCCTTGCTTAAGAAAAGAAACTGCAGAGAAGTCAGGGCGAGTTCCCCAAATTTTTATTAAACACTTTATTGAATGGATGGTGCTAGATAGATGCAGCCAAAAGAAATCGATGGAGACTTGAGACTTTTATATATAAACGCCTGGTTTAAAGTTTCAATTAGCCATAGAAGCCCAAAGAGTGGCTGGGGCAGTGCAAGGGGAGAGGGAGCTGCAGGGAGTTTGCCTGGGGTGCCAGGATCTGGGTGGTTGGTCACAAGGATGGATATGTACTGAAATATTGTTCCACCTGCACACTTAAGAGCTCTGCTCCTCACTCAGTGTAAATTATACCTCCAGAGGGTTTTTTCTTTTAGCTCAATTAGTGAATTTTTACAAAGATAATCCAGTATACCTGCAGAGAGCCAGTGAATGCCCACCTCAAGAAAGTGACCAGAACAGATAAATGGAAAGTGGTATATGCATACAAAGGAATTTTATTCAGCCATAAAAAGACACCGTGGATGAACCTTGACGTCATCATGTTGAGTGAAATAAGCCAGACACAAAATGACAAATATTATTTGAGCTTGCTTATACGAAATACCCAGAAGAAGCAAATGTCAGCGTGACAGAGTGCAGATTATAGGATGGAGGAGGGAGGGATCGTTGCTGAATGGGGGCAGAGTTTCTGTTGGGAGTGAGGGAAAAGGTGGGGGCATGGATGGTGATGATGGAAGCACAAGATTGTGAAGGTAATTAATAATACTGACTTGAACACTTGGAAGTGCTTAAAATAGAAACTGTTGCGTTGTATATATGTTACCACAATAAAAAGTTTTGGTAGGAAGGAAGGAAGGAAAGGAGGGAGGGAGGAAGTGACTAGGCCAAGACCACACAGCTAACTAGCAAACTGTGAGAGAGGGGATTAGCCCTCAGACCTCCAGACGCCTCCATGCAGAACGCATTCCATTTCACCAGGAGGCTTCAACCCCGGCATGGCGAGGAAGTTTCAGGTTAAGGCATTACAGGGCAGCAAAGGGCTCTCAGTGTTACAGAATTGACTTTAAAAAAAACCAAATCAGTTTCAGGAGCAAGTCATCGCTGGCAGCACTCACTCACCTAAAAGTGCCCCGAGCTCCCACACCTGTAAGCCAGCCTCCAGCCGCCTTCCAGTCTTCTCCCTCCTGGGACCCTCCCCGCTGTGCCCTGACACCAGCTACCCAGGCCCACAGCTGAGCTCTGCTTCTGAGGGCTTTGGACTTGTCCAGGCCAAGAGGCCAAGGAGCAAACTGGGAAGGGGGTGGGGGTGGGGAGGGGGCATTAGCTCATTCAAACCCCAGCGGAAGAGGGTAGAGATGGCGAAGATGTAGAGAAACCACAGCTGTAAGAAATAAACTATAAAATTGCCTTCAACTCAGCTCCCGACTCAAATAGCAGCGGAAGCTAAGATGTTCTACACTCTCTGTAGCTTGTCCTCCAGAGAGCTGAATTGCATACTTGAAAAGAGAGTGTTTGAAAAAGAAACAAGAAACGTAAAAACACGACAGGGAAATTCTAGGAAGGACTGATTTTTTTTGTTTTTTGTTTTAATGATGGCTGACTTAATTTCCATGAGAAATTGTGTTGACTAACAACGATTAATTTAATGTAACAAAATAGTTGCAGGGTGCAGCTTACATGTAATAAAGTGATTCTAGCACTCTGATATTAACTATAGAAAAAATAGTTCCAACACAGAGAACAACTGTATTTGGACTCACAAAGTGACCCCTTTCTCATTAATTCCTGAAATCAGATAATGTTTGCCATCGCAGAGGATTATTCTGATAAACAAATAGCTCCTTTGTATACATCTTTCTACCATAAAAGCCATCTTAAAATAAAAAATAAGATAGACAGGAATGTGCAAAATAGATTTAGGTGTACAAATTTAAAAAACAAAAAAAACCACCGGCTAATAGCTACAGCGAAATATTTCAGTACGAAAACAAATCAGGCATCATTTTAATCAAATAGAATTTAGATTCTAGACTTTCACCTAAAACCTAATTTACTTTGAATTCCCCGGTCGTGACTTGTGCCCGCCTTACAGGACAAGGTTAAAGAGATTACATCTAGGTTCAAGTCAGCAGCATCTGCTGGTTAGTTCTCCGCATGCTGATTTAATGAGAGGTTATGCGCAGCTAGTCAGAAGGACTTCTGTTTCAGGCAGGTGCTTGAGAGAAGTCTTCATTTCCATTGCAGCGACGAGCAGGGCTTTCAGAATTAAGAAACTGACATTTGAAAGAGTCGGATATTTGTCACCACTTAGCTAAACGTAAAAGCAGAAATTACAACCAGACCCTTTTTTTTTCTGCGGTTCAAAAAGAAAGAAACGTTGTTATTCTGAAATGTAGCTTTTTAGAAAACTGATTTCTGCCTATTTTCCTAAAATGACAGTCATGCTAAAGACTATGCAAGGCTATGCATAATTGTATAAATAATACTCATATTGTATAAGATAAATGCGTTCACGACTGCTTATGCTTAATGAACAGGGGAAGGGAATAAAAAAAATTCATCCATCCTGAAAATTCTAATACAAATTTTTTAATAATTTAAATTCATTAAAACCTTTTCTATATCAATTCACAATTTCTTCAGAGAAGAGCTTAAAGATGTTCCTGTAATTATTGTAACAGGAAGGGATTTGAGCCATTAAAATAATCTTTG
The DNA here is from genome assembly GCA_029593785.1 of Cabassous unicinctus. Lineage (NCBI taxonomy): Eukaryota > Metazoa > Chordata > Mammalia > Cingulata > Chlamyphoridae > Cabassous > Cabassous unicinctus. The sequence goes on from JAQZBX010083083.1 coordinate 6,019, forward strand.
GCAATTCAGTGTGATTCCCCTTATTTATGCAGCACTCTTTTCTGAGTCTGCCTAAGTCCCCTTCTGCCTCCCCTGAAATGGTCACTTCTAAGCGGTACATTACAAAGAGGTTCAAATTCCAAAATCAATCAAGTCATTTTGCCCAAGAAGAAGAATTTACAATCGAGTAATCTGTAATCATATAGATGCCTTTTGATAATTATCTTCTTTCCCAGCAAATTTTTGTGACCAGGGGTTTTAGGAAGAAAAAAAAAAAAAAAGTAGGGGGCAAATGTGGCTCTTGGGATTTTATTAGGATGAGACTGATAAACCCAAGCATTTTATTTGTGTATGACAACCCACTTTTGCATGTGCCCAACTCACATACCATTGTGCAAACCTGACTACTGGACACAGCTCTTGACAAGTAGCAGTTTAAATATTCATTTTGAGTGTGCATAAAAATTATAAGAAGAAGATGGGCAATTTTCTCAACAGGCCTATCATAATCATGAGAAGAACTGATTATTCGTGGTAGGGGATACAGGATGAACAGGTGTTTAGGCTCAAGAGAATACATTAATTTCTGCAGTCTCAACAACTGGGATGTCTACTAAAGACGACAGAACTTTCTCCATGGCCTGTACACTTGAGGAAAGCAGGTATGCACACTGGTAAACTGGGGGTGTTCTTAAGCAACTACATTCCCAGGTTTCCATCTGCCTCGGAATTTATGAAGCTGTGTGTATTTTTTATTTAGTCATAAGCGAGTTGAAAAATCTCTCTATACCAGCTCTGCACCTCTCTCACAGATGCTCACAGCACCAAACTAAAGGTTCTGACCCTCCTGGCATCTGACAAGACCCGGCAATTACCAGAGAGAAATCAGAAGGAACACGGCTTGGCGGCTGAGGACGAGAAAGGAAGATCGTAAAGGATTAGGATGCCTAATGAGTTCTAGGTTGAGCGATACTGACAATGCTCCTAGTGTTTAATCAAACATTTAAGACAAGCTGAAGAGGCAGGCCGGGAGTAGTTGAACTTGGGGACAATGAGAGCCGACAAAATGTCTTGTCTAGACAACTCAATTTCTGGCCAGTGACGGTGTGTCTGGAAGAGCTACTTTTACCCCCACAGCTACAGTAGCAAGTGGATTCAGCAGCCGGCTTGACAGGGGTCTGAGTCGGTCCCCTTGCACAACTGTGATAATATGTGGACTCAGGATGAATGAAGATAATGGAGCTATATTACTATCTTTTGATCCTAATGTGCATGTTATGCACTATTAAGGCAGGCTTATTATTATTTAGATTTCTAAAATTGGATCCTTTGTGATTCTCTTGGACCTCCGGATGCTCACAGTTAATAAAACGCAATTGCAAAATATGTTATGAAAATTAGGCTGAATGATTTTTCCTGCATTGAGCAAACACTTACTTGGGCAGAAGCCTCAACTCATTAGTCATCGTACAAACCCTCTGCTTGCTGGAATTCTGTTCGCTGGGGAAACTGCAGGACATAAAAGCTAGAAGCATTTTATTTCAAAGAGGGCTTCCTCTGAGGTCCTAGCAGTGAGTGAGACAGATAAAACCTGGGGTATGCAAACTAGAATTTACATGTCAACAGACGGCTTTAGCATACATTAACATATTGGTGGGAAGTGAACCATTATTTATGTGTTAATGAAGACATTTTCCTGAGGAGGGGTATGCATTTTTGCATAACTCCCACAGCCAAAGTTTGGAAAAAATCTCACTTTCCAGGGGACAGTAGGGGAAATGAAATGATGCTTTGCCCCGGGTGAAGTTATCATGAAGGTGGCCAAACAAGAATAATGCAGCACGTCTGTAACTAAAGTCTCAATACCAACTGAGCAGATTTCTAAGCAAAACAAAACCATTTTCATTTTAAAAAACATTTTATAATAAATGTTATATCTATAGTATACATTTCTATAACTATATTATACATGTTATGTAGTTATATAATAACTATTTCCAGTGGCATGAAATCGGCTGCTTGAGGTTGAGGAGGTTTGTGCTTCTCAGCGTGAGGCTGCAGATTCAAACCCGAATCCTGACTCCTAGCAAGTTAGAAAGGGCAGCCACCTTGAGGACACTATCGCTCCTGGCAACCAGCTTCCCGGGCAGGGTCTGGGAGGAGGAGGGGCCGGAGGGCACTTACCATGGACAGAGCTCGGAACCTGGGTTCCAGAAAGGCCAGTTTCCCAGAAGGCCACATTCTACCTTGCCCCGAAGCCTTGCGGGTCAAGGGACAACTTCTTAGAACTAGAAGTATTTGTGATAACTCCTCAGCCTCTGGCTCAGAATACCCATTTTACAGAGGAAATCCTTTCAAAGATAAGTCGCCCCTTATCAGCTCAGGCATAGCAAAGTAAAAGGGCTGGATGCCAGGAGGTGAGAAGTGCTTCCCCACAGCAGCCATCAAGGAGAGCCTCGGGGCCCTCGGTCTTCACGGCTTTGCTCAAAACCCCCTCCCCAGCCCTCACACACGCCCACTTCTTCCCTTCTTTCCTGAAACCTTAAGGAGCATCTCTACTCTGCAGGACCCTTGGCTAGGCATTGAGAGGAACGGGCCTTCCAGAGGCTTGCATTCTCCTGGGCGGAGGAGGGGCATCTACCAACAAATGACATCACACTGTGGTCAGGGCCCTCACCGAGGTCAACCCAGAGGCTCTGCGGGTCCACAGGAGAGAGCCACCAGCCCTGCCCAGGAACAGGGGACACGGCCCAAGCCCTCTCCCAGGAGCTTCCTGCTTCAAGGACGCTAAAACTTCCTGTCTTGCCAAGAGCCTGAAGAACTCTGAATTAAACACTGGGGAAAAGGGGAGTGTCCGTGCAGCCAGGCGGGTAGGGACAAGCAGGAGATAGTGGTAAACAGGTGGAAGGGCACCCGCTCACCCCTCCCACCTCCAAGCTCCCTGAAAGTGTAAAGAGGAATGGCTGGGAGTTAGCAAAGTAACCGACTTTTGACATGAAGACCTGGAATCTCTTTTGTTCAAACTGCTTTTATAGCACTTGCCAAAGTACTTCTTACTTTAAAACAAATGGTTTTCTGCAGTGGGATCCCTTTGACCTCCCCACAAGCAAAGTCTCCTGCAGAATCCCACCAATGAAACAGACACAAACAGGGCTGGGGTCGGGGGAAGTCCCCGACGGACTCCACTGAAGAATTCCTGTCCCCAGCAATCTCCCCACTAAAATCTGAGCTCTGCTGAACAGCAACCATATTTTTCACATGTTCCTATTCTGAAAACCTATCACACTGCCTGGCAAATGGCATGAATGGAGTGGAATTCAGTTGAAAAGGAATATGAAGGAAGGAGAACGAAAATGATGTGTGCCAGAGAGGGGCACGATGTGACCAGTGGAGATGAAGATGATGAGTTACTCACAGTGAGATGGGATGACTGAAGGAACACAGGGCTGGGATGCAAAAAGAATAAGGCTGGCCTCAAGTAACTCACCATCTGGTAAAAAGAGAAAAAAGCAAGCCAACAATTAGGACACCCTATAATTAAAGCAATATTTATACACAAGATCTACAGAAGCACAAGCCCAAAGCCCTGTCAGGGGATCAGGGAAGGCTTCCTGGAGGAGGAGAAGTTTGAGCTGAAACATCAAGGTCTGGTCTGGTCACATAAAAGGGAGGGAAGGGACAGGTAAAGAGGGTCCAGGTCATGAAGGCCCTTACTTACATGCCACACCCAAGAGTCTAGGGGGGACTTCTGATCAACCAAGATGGTGGCGTGAGGTGCTCCAGGGTGCCTTTCCCCCACAGACTTTAGATCAACTAGCAAAAACTGGCAAAGACATCTTCCTCAGAGCTCTGGAAAACAGTTAAAGAGTTGCAGTAACAAGAGGAGCACCGAATCAAGAAAATGCAACGTCCTGGCTTCTTTCCCACCCCTTCTCCAGATTGGTGTGCAGCCAGCTTGCACTCTCAGTGTAGTACCCTGGCCCAATTTGGGAGGGAGCAGAGTAACCTCTATGTACATATTAGGGTGCATGTATGTCTGGGCCAATCTATGTGGTCGCAGCTCAAAGGGCTAAACCAGGATGGTCGTCTCTGGCCCAGAAATTGTCCTGCAAGCAGAAGCACTTTGCTTGCATAGCTAGATCAGTAAGAAACAACCAAATTGAAGTGGCCTAATGCAAAAGTATTATAGGCTCTAAGACATACAAGAACACCTGGGATGGGGGAAAGTCTACTTCATATGGAAAAGAGGGTACATTGGGCTCCTATAAATGAGGGAATTACTTAGGCCATGAGCACATGCTCAGGAAAAGGAAAAGATGCTTTTCCCAAAAATACACGGGAAAGAACCCCAAACTTTCACCTTGGGCTGATCTTGATAGTATGCCTAATCTCTGGAGAGCATCAGCCAACATAGAGCCAATTTGCAAACGCAGTGAAGGGTGCATTTTGTGATAGTTTGTTCATTTTGTTAGTTCCTGGCACTCAAGGAAATCTCAGTCATAGCACTAGATATATCTGGGAAAATTCAGGGAAAGATTAAGATAGTCCTAGATAAACAAAAGCTGAAGGAGTTCATAGCCACTAGACCAGCCTTACAGGCAATGCTAAGGGAGTTCTTCAGACTGAAAGGAAACAACACTAGAGAGGACATCAAAGCAGCATAAAGAGATAAAATTTTCCAGAGGTAAATATAATGATAAATTTATAAATTACAAAGACAAATATATTGATATTATAATTACTCATTTATATAATTATAATTACAAATGCCAATACCCTAGTACCCAATTTTTTATATGGAAGTACACTTTTTACTTCTTTCAGGATCTGAAAGACAAAGCATAAAAAGTAATGATAAATCTATGGTTTTGGACCTACTGTGTATAAAGATATAATTTGTGGAAAGAACAACATCAAGGTGGGTGGCTGGAGAGGGGTATAAGAACCTGTTTGTATATGCAATTGAAGTTCAGTTGATATCAAATCAAACGAGATTGTTACACATTTAGAATGTTAAATTTAAGCTCCATGGTAACCACAAAAAAAAAAAAATAACTGAAAAACATACACAGAAACAAATGAGAAGGGACACAAAATGATTCACTACAAAAGATTAAATAAATGTAAAAATAGGCAGTAATAGAAGAATTGAAGGTCAAAAAGGGTATAAGACTTATTAAACCAAATAGCAAAGTGGCAGAAGTAAGTCCTGCATTATCAGTAGTTACTTTAAATATAAATGTATTAAACTCTCCAGTCAGAAGAGATTGGCAAAATGCATAAAACAGCATGACCCAACTATATGCGGTTACAAGAGACCCAACTTAAATTCAAAGACACAAGTGGGTTTGAAGGTGAACAGATGAGGGGAAAAAATCTCATGCAAACAGTAAACAAAAAAGAGCTGGGATAGCTTTATTAACATCAGATAAAATAGCCATTAAGTAAAAAAACTGCTGCAAGAGACAAAGGTCACCATATACTGATAAAGGAGTCAATTCAAAAGAAGATTAGAAATAAAAGACAATTATAAATAAATACCTAAAAGCTGAGCTCAAAAATATATAAAACAAATATTGACAGATTTGAAGGGAGAACTAGATGGTCCCACATTAAAAGTAGGAGACCTCAATACATCACTTTCAATACTTAATAGACAACTAGTCAGAAGATCAAAAAGGAAATAAAAGACTTGAACAATACTACAAACCAACTAGACCTAACAGACATATATAGAACACTTCACCCAAACAATTCTTCTTTAGGGTACATGGCTCATTCTCCAAGATAGACCATACGCTAGGTCACAACACAAGTCTCAATAAATTTTTAAAATATTGAAATCATATAATGTATCTTTTTCAGCCACAACAGAATGAAACTAGAAATCAATAACAGAGGGAGAAATGGAAAATTCACAAATATGTGGAAATGAAACAACACACTCGTGTTTTTGGTTGTTGTTTTTGTTTTTGTTTTTTGAGGTACTGGGGCCGGGGATTGAACCTGAGGCCTTGTATGTGGGAATTTGGTGCTCAACCACTGAGCTGCACCAGCTCCCCTGAGTTGGCTTTTAGGTTTGTTTGCTTGTTTGTTTCTTTTTGTTTTTAGGAGGTACTGGAGATTGAACCCGAGACCTTGTACATGGGAAGCAGGTCCTCAACCACTTGAGCTACATCCACTCCCCAACAACATACTCTTAAACAATGGGTCAAAGAAGAAATCGCAAGGGAAATTAGGAAATATCTTGAGATTAATGAAAATGAAAACACAACATACCAAAACTTATGGGATGCAGTAAAAGCAATGATGAAAGGGGAATTTATAGCTCTAAATGCTTACATTAAAAAGGAAGAAGGAACACATATGATAACATGGATGACTCTTGAAGACATTATGCTAATTGAAATAAACCAGACATGAAAGGACAAATATTGCATGGTCTAACTAATATGAACTAAATGTGAAGAATTAACTCATGGAGTTAAAACCTAGAGTATAGGTTATTAGGAGATAAGATGAGGGCTGTGAAGGGGTACTGATGCTTAATGTATGTAGAAGTTTTAATTAACTTGAGTGTAAAAGTGTGGAAATGGATAGAGTTGATAACACATTATAGTGAGTAGTAGCTGGTTTATAAATGGGATTGTGGCTGAAAAGGGTAGTCTAGGGATGTAAATGTCCATTGAAAGAAAGCTAGAGAATAATCTAGGGACTGAATAACACAGTGAACCCAGAGGTGGATGAGAATTGTGGTTAATAGTACAAATGCAAAAATGTCCTTCTGTGAACTAGAACGGATGTACATCACTAATGCAGGGTGGTGGGAACACGGAGAAGCATGGGGAAAACACAATTAATGTAACCTATGGACTATAGTTAATAGCAATCCTGTAATATTCTTGCATCAATGCCAAAGACACACTGTGTTAATAATGGGGGGTATGGAAAAAATATGTCAAATATAAACTATGGACCATAGTGAGTGGTAATAGTCTGATGCTATTATCTCATAATCTGTGAAAAATGTTCCACAACGGTGTGGTATGTTGGTGAAGGGTTGTTGAATGGGAATTTTACACATGTGCATGATTGTTTTGAAAGTTCATAACTTCTGTAATTAAAATGTATTTTTAAAAAAGAAGTTAAAAAAAACAATGAGGAATTTTTTTGCAAGGGTTATGTTTATACTTTTATAGCCAAACCTCGTTATTTATTTATTTTTTTAAGATTTATTTATTTATTTATCCCCCCCTTGCTGCTTGTGTTTGCTGTGTCCATTCGCTGTGTGTTTCTTCCGTGTCTGCTTATCTCCCCCTTGCTGTGAGGTCCTGCTGCATCAGCCCACCGCGCCATGTGGGCTGGCCTGCCCTCACAAGGAGGCCCTGGGAAGCGAACCCGGGGCCTCCCGCATGGTAAACGGGGGCTCTATCGATTGAGCC
>JAQZBX010083084.1:0-11805 GCA_029593785.1 Cabassous unicinctus
CTTGTTTGTTTGTTTATTTCTCTCCCTCCCCCCCTCCCCATTGTTTTGAGCTTGCTTTCTGCTCTCTGTTCTATGTCTGCTTGTCTTCTCTTTAGGCAGCACCAGGAACCCATCCTGGGACCTTCCAGAGTGGGAGAGAGGCACTCAATCTCTTGCACCACCTCAGCTCCTGATCTGGTGCGTCTCTTATTGTCTCTCCTCTGTGTCTCTTTTTTGTTGTGTCATCTTCCTGGGCCAGCACTTCTGTGTAGGCCAGCTTGCCTTTCACCAGGAGGCCCCAGGAATCGAACTCTGGACCTCCCATATGGTAGACAGGAGTCCAATCACTTGATCCCCATCCGATTCCAGTGTCTTCTTATACTCGTTTTTATTTCTGTGGCATGTGTGGTAATGTCCCCCTTTCATTTCTGATTTTAGTTATGTCCTCTCTTTTTTTTCTCTATCAGTCTAACTAAAGGTTTGCTGATTTTATTCATCTTTTTGTGGAACCAAATTTGGTTTTGTTGATTCTTTTTTTTATTATTATTCCCTATTTCATTTAACTGTAATCTTTGTTATTTCCTTGCTTCTGCTCACTTTTGGTTTAGTTTGTTCTTTTTCTAGATCCCCTGGTTTTGAAGTTAGGTCTCTGATTTTAGATCCTTCTTCTTTTTAAATGTGAGCATTTAGAGCTATAAATTTATCTCGCAGCATTGCCTTTGCTAGATCCCGTGTTTTCATATGTTGTATTTTCATTTTCATTAGCCTCAAAATATTTCCTAATTTCCCTTATGATTTTCTCTTTAACACATTTGTTTTTTAAGAATATGTTGTATAATTTCCTATTTTTGAATTTTCCATTTCTCTGTTTGTTTGTTTTTTTTAGATTAATTTTCTTTATTTCTCTGCCCCCCTCATTGTTTTGCACTCACTGTCTGCTCTCTGTGTCTGTTCGTTTTCTGTTCATCTTCTTTCTAGGAAGCACCAGGAACGGAACCCAGGACCTCCCATGTGGTAGGCAGGCGCCCAACTGCTCAAGCCACATCTGCTTCCTGTTATTGATTTCTAGCTTCATTCCATTGTGGTTGGAGAAGATACACTGAATTGTTTCAGTGTTGTTGTTGTTTTTTAATTGAGATTTGTTTTGTTACCGAAACATGTGGTGAATCCTGGATAATGATCCCTGTGCACTAGAATAGAATGTGTATTTTGCTGCTGTTCGGTGAAGTGTTCTATATATGTCTGTTAAGTCTAGCTGGTTTAAAGTATCATTCAAATCTTCTATTTCCTTATTGAATTTCTGTCTACGTATTGTATCCCTGGTTCAAAATGGTGTATTGAAGTCTGCCGTTACTAATGTACAACTGTCTATTTCTCCCTTCAAATCTGTCAATATTTGTTTCAAATATTTTGGGACTCTGCTATTAAGTGTATATGTATTTATAAGTATTATGTCTTGTCGAACTGACCTTGTTATCCATATATAATGACCACCTTTGTCCTTTATAATAGTTTTTTAATTTAAGTCTATTTTATCTGATATTAGTATAGCTACTCTTTTGGTTACTACTTGCATGGTAAATTTTTTCCCCTCCTTTGACTTTCAACCTATTTGTGCCTTTGAATTTGAGTCTTTTGTAAACAGCATATTGTTGGGTCTTGCTTTTTTATCCATTCTGCCACCCTCTGCCTTTTGACTGGAAAGTTTAGTCCAGTAGCATTTAAAGTAGCTACTGGTAATGTAGTACTTTCTTCTGCCATTTTTCTGTTTTGTTGTTGTAAGTCTTATACATTTTTTGATCCTCAATTCTATGATTAATGCCTGCTTCCATATTTACTTCATATTTTGTATTGTACCATTTTGAGTCCCTTCTCATTTCTTTCTATATACATATATATATATTTAAAGATTTATTTATTTATCGCCCCCTCCCCATTGTTTTGCGCTCACTGTCTGCTCTCTGTATGTTCTTCTGTGTCTGCCTGTCTTCTCTTTAATCGGCACCAGGAACCAATCATGGGACCTTCCAGAATGGAGAGAAGCTGCTCGATCTCTTGTGCCACCTCAGCTCCCTGATTTGCTGCGTCTTTCATTGTCTCTTCTGTGTCTTTTTTGTTGCATCATCTTGCTGCGCCAGCCCTCTGCACAGGCCAACACTCCTGCACAGGCCAGCACTCCGCTTGGGCCAGCACACCTGCGTGGGCTAGCAGTCTGCACAGGCCAGCACTCCACATGGGCCAGCTCTCCTCCGGCCAGCTCACTGTGCAGGCCGGCTTGCTTTTCACCAGGAGGCCCCGGGAATCGAATCTTGGACCTCCTATATGGTAGATGGGAGCCCAATCACTTGAGCCACATCCGCTTCCCTCTAAATATATTTTTTATGTATTTTCTTTGTGGTTACCTGGTTAAAATTTAATATCCTAAATCTATTGCAACCATATTTGATTTGATATCAGCTTACCTTCAATAGCATACACATACACTGTCCCTATTCCCCTCCATACCCCACCTTTTTACAAGTTATAGGTTTGTGTATTGTATGTACAAAACTATCAGTTTTTCATTACTTTTCATGTGTTTGCATTTTAGCACCCTTACTGGAGGGCTTTCTTTCTTTATGCTGTTTTATATATATATTTATATATATATAAAGTCTAGCTTTATTTTTAAAAAGATTTTACAAGTCTGTCAACCTCAAACATACATAGGTGAATTATTCATATGGTCCATCAGATGACGCTTACTGCTTCAATCCCTCTGAGGAAAGTATAAGTAAAAAAAAAAAGAATGTTTTTCACAAATATGCATCCACTACATTACTCAGCTTAGTCCTAAAAATTTCTCTTTATAAACACTTTAACACAGTTACCAGTGGTAGTACTGTTGTGCATCTGCATATGACTATAATTTTACAAGTTTGTTTTGCTGCCTCCTGGTTCTGCTCCAAGGCCCAAATTTTATAAACTGAGAAATAAAGGTTAACTGGGCTGCCAGAAAAGCCCACTGAATGCATCCCGTAGTGCTCTGTGACAAGCAAGAGAAGAAGTGTAGCCCCCAGCAAGGTCCTATGGAAAGGCAGCTCTGATGTGGTTTAAGTACCCAAGTCTTCCTGGCATCTCAAACTCAGGAATTTGTGGTCCACATGTCTGTACTTGCAGTGGTTTGTATTCATATAGAGCTTCTTCAGGCTTTTGAATAGGTGCTAATGGAATCTGTTGACCCATTTTAATGCCTGCGGAGAACGTCATTGGTTTACACTTTTGGATTTCTCAAGCTGCATTTCCAATTGTGTAGATCTATCTATATGCTGAGCCAAAAGCAAAGCAACAGGGAGATCAGAACTTTCCAGTTCATCTAAGAGTCTGCTTATTCTTTTTAGAATCTGCTGCAGTTGTTCTTTTTTTATAAATAACCTTCATTTTCCTGTTGTTCTATCTCTAAAGCTTCTTCCAATTCTTCGTGTTCCCGAGTCAGCTTCAGCTTATTTTTCTGAATGACATCCTTGTTTTCCTTTTGATATATCTCCATTTTCTTTTTGGTGTTGTCCAAATCCACATTGTTGGTTAAGTTGAAAACAATTTCTTCCACTTCTTCCAGAAAATCATTATATTCTCTTAGACTAGGAAAGTCTTCTTTTCTTTAATTGTATATCTTTATTTTTTTTTATTTTTATTTTTTAAGATTTATTTATTTATTTATTTATCCCCCCCTTGCTGCTTGTGTTTTTACTGTGTCCATTCGCTGTGTGTTTCTTCCGTGTCTGCTTATCTCCCCCTTGCTGTGAGGTCCTGCTGCATCAGCCCACCGCGCCGCGCGGGCCGGCCTGCCCTCACAAGGAGGCCCCGGGAAGCGAACCCGGGGCCTCCCATATGGTAAACGGGAGCTCCATCTATTGAGCCACACCCACTTCCCTAATTGTATATCTTTAGCACTTTTTTCTGAATCTCAACCTCCTTGTCAACAGTAGGATCTTCAAAGAGTTGTACCCTGAGGTTGCTCTTTCTAAGTGGAGTGCCACACCCAGGACAATTTCCAACTCCTCGCACATACAGTAAATCCACACAACTTTCACACAGTGTGTGTCCGGACACATTCACCATCAGCTTCAAGGAGGGGTTCCAGTACTTGGTGGTCTTAAACCTGGGGCAGCCCTGATCATCCATGATGGCTTCTCTCCAGTGGATTCTCCCCATACCTTCTTCAGCCACAGCCACCACGACAACCATCTCCAAACCCCTTCAGTCCTGACCACTTTATGCTGTTTTAGACTACTGTCTCATGTCCTGTCCTTTCAGTCTGAAGAGCTCCCTTTAGCATTGCTTGTAGGGCAGGACTAGTGATGATGAATTCCCTCAGTTTCTGTTTTTTAAATCTCTGTGTATTGGTCAGCCAAATGGGTGCTGATGCAAAATACCAGAAATCTGTTAGTCTTTATTTATTTGGGGTAGAAGTCCACAGTTACCAGGCCATAAAGCGTAAGTTTCTTCCCTCACCAAAGTCCATTGCCACGTGTTGGAGTAAGACAGCTGCCGACGTTTGCCAGGGTTCAGGCTTCTTGGATTCCTCACTTCCCAGGGTTTGCCTCTCTCTGGGCTCAGGCTTGCTTTGTGCCACAAGGCCAGCTGTAGGCTATCAGGCAAATGGCTTGCTTCTCTTCCCAGGGCCTTCTCTCTTTCCTCGCGACCAAGCTCCTCTACACTATTTCTCGGGGCTCCAGCTCAAGACTCCACACTACAACTCCAACTCAAAAACTGCTTCAACACTGTCCTTTGCCCTGTCTTTTATCTTGGAGACCCTACCCACCAAGTGTTGGGGCTCAACGCCCTATTGAGGTTGCCCAGTCAATGCCCTAATCATAACTTAATCATGCCCAGATTAACAGACCAGTTTACAAGCATAATCCAATATCTATTTTTGGAATTCATAATTACATCAAACTGCCAAACTGCTACAACCAACAACATTGTTTTACTTCTAAACAGCCTATATGAAAGATAGTTTATTAGTAAGAATAATTTTGTAGCTTTATCACTTAATATATATTTAATTACAAGTAATCAAAAATTAATATTCTTTTAAATTTTCTTAGTTTTTGAATTGTGGGTTAAAGGAAAAATAAAAAAGTTTTTATTATATCAGAAATGATTTTCATCAGAATCAGTGTTAGGAGAAATTAAGAACTTAAGTTCTTTGAGTGCCTATGTTGAGCATCTAACTCATTCACATATGTTTACATTTTCTTTATTCTACCTGCAAAGTAAAAGACCGGTGCTCTTTATACTTACCCAGTGGTACCTCTGTGACATTATTTGTACATCAGGTTCCATTTTGTTGCTAAAATTTAATATTAGTTTATAAAACAAACAGATTATCTGATGTCATGAAAATCTATTTCTGTAGTATAAGCTAAAAAGGACCTGATAAGCCTAACTGAAATTCCCAATTAGAACTTTAATCTAAAGCAAAATCATCATTTTGCAATTTGGAGGAGAAAAAGAGATTTTTCTTTCAACGCTTTTCTCATTTCATTTTATTTTAAAATAGAAATGACATAGTATATTTTCTTGTTTTAAATCCCTGGATACCTGAACATAGTAGCCATATTTTTACCCTGTGGAAAACCATTCATTTTTTGGGAAAAAAATTTTTTTAAAGAAGCTTTAGATTACATAGATGTTACATAAGAAATATAGGGCATTCCCATATACCCTTACCCCCTACCCCTCCCACACTTTCCCCATTAACAACATCTTTCATTAATGTGGAACATTTGTTACAATTGATGAACACATACTGAAGCAAGCTACTAATCATGGTCTGTAGTTTACAACGTGGTTTACACTTTGCCCTGCACAATTTTATAGGTTTGAAAAATGTATAATGGCCTGTATCCATTATTGCAATGTCATGCAGGACAATTCCAATGTCCCAAAAATGCCCCCATGTTATACCTATTCTTCCCTCTCCCTCCTCTCAGAACCTCTGGTGGCCACTGCCTTTATATCAATGTTACAAGTTCTTCCATTGCTAGAATAATAATAAGTCTATAATAGAATAGTAGTCTACTCTAGTCCATTGTTCATTCCTCGATCGTGAGGATTTTGGGATGGTGATGCCCACTCTGTTTCTGATTGACAAGGGGCTTAGATCCCATGGGGCAGATGGATGGAACTGTCTTCTTGCAGTTGTAGATACTCTGTTTTTTTTTGAGATGGGCATTGTCTATCATCCTCCTTTTGTTAGTTGTCCTGGGTGAGTAGGTCATTCATTTTTTATTTGATGGCTTCTTGAAAAATGAGCTAGTTTAGGAAGCATAAGGTAATTTTTTTTAAGCTAATTGAATAATGTATTTAATTTAATCCAATATCCAAACTGTCATCATTTCAATATGCAGTCAATACAAAAATTATTGAGATACTTTACAATCTTTTTTTCATAGTAAATCTTCTAAATCCAGTGTGTATTTCACTCTTACTTCAGATCTCAGTACAGACTAGCTACCCATAAGATAATTTAAAACCTGTTGTGTGCCTACTTCAGAAAGAAAATAATTGACTTTCACAGGATTCCAGACTTTGGGGTGAATGCTTATTTCCTCCTTCCTTGCTGCTGGTTGCTAATCCGTCTGTTTGTTCTATTGGACTAGGTGGCAGAGGAGCTGGGGGATTGCCCACCGCTGTAGCCAGCTGCATAGTTTAGGCCGTTTGGCACAGCAGAACCTGGATATACTTAAAAATGCAAAAGGTAAAACATTTTCCAATATGCTTTTTTTTTTTTTAAGAATTATTTTATTTATTTATTCATTTCTCCCCACCCCCTTGTTGTTTGCACTTGCTATGTCTGTTCATCTTCCTTGTTTCTTTAGGAGGCACCCAGAGCCGAACCTGGGACCTCCGATGTGGGAGGGAGGTGCCTAATCACTTGAGCCACCTCCTTTCCCTGCTTTGTTATGTCTTTCATTATGTTTTTCTTCTTGTGTCTCTTGTTGCATCAGCTTGCTGCACCTGGCTATCGCACCAGCTCGCCATCGTCTTTAGGAGGCACTGGGAACCTCTGCTCCCTGCTTTGTTGAGTCTCTCATTATGTTTTTCTTCTTGTGTCTCTTGTTGCATCATCTTGTTGTGTCAGCTTGCCGCGCCTGGCCATTGCGCCAGCTCACCGTCATCTTTAGGAGGCACCGGGAACTGAACCAGGGACCTTCCATGTGGTAGGCAGGACCACAGTTGCTTGAGCCACAGCTACTTCCCTCCAATATGCTTTTCAAATATTATTTAGCTGTTGTACATATCTGTAAGTTGTAGGGAAAACTAAGTGAAAAGTCTTTGCAGATGTGACTTTATCACAGTTGAATTTTTAAATCTGTTCCTTTGAATGAAGCAGTGACATAAAATTAGCCAATAAGTTTCTACTGAATTTATATAGTAAACTTAAATTTAAGTAATTATTCGCACAGTGTTAAGAGAATGAAGAATATCTGGACAGTGACCAAAGGGTTTGTGTTTCCTCATCAGGATGTACAGTAATATTTACAGACCGTTCCGGAATGAGTGCTGTGGGCCATGTGATGCTAGGAACAATGGATGTCCATCATCACTGGACAAAAGTAAGAAAAAGCTTAAAGGCAGGAAAATCTCTTTGATTTGTCAGCAATATACCTTTTTTTTTTTTTTTTTTTAACAACAAATCTATTTTATTGGTACATATTAATAAAGCAATTCATCCAAAGTGTACAATCAGTGGTGTTTGGTATAATCACATAATTGTGCATTCATCACTTCAATCATTATTACAGCATTTTCCTTATTTCTATAAGAATAATAAAAATCAGACTAACAAGTAAACAAGAAAATTCTTCACCTCTCAGTCTCTGTTTTCTCTGCTGTACATAGCTGTTATTTCTGGCTATTCTTGCACAATTATTTATTTATTAACAATTTTATTGAGATATATTCACATACTATACAATTTATCCAAAGTATATAATCAATGGCTTTTAGTATAAGCACAATGTTGTGATTGATCATCACAAAAATTTTTAGAATTATTTCATTACTCGAAAAAGAAAACCTCCACACCCCCTTAGCATTCCTTCCCCAGCCCTACATAACCACTAATCTAATTTCATCTTTATAAATTAATTTATATTTACATTTTACATAAATGGTTTGAGTTAATTTTTATATGTAATGCACTATATGGGTCTAAGGTTTTTGTTTTTTTTTGTTTTTTGTTTTTGCACATGGGTATCAAATTGTATCAGTATCACTGTATTTCCTTTGAACCTTTGTCAAAAACAGTTGTCCATATATAGGGGGGGTTCTGGACTCTCTTTTCTCTTTCATTGATCTTTTTGTCCATCTTTGTGCCAATACCACAGTTTTGATTGCTCTAGCTTTACACCGAGTTCTGAAACCAGGTAGTGTTTACCCTCCAACTTTGTTGTTCTTTTTCAAAATTGTTTCCACTTTTTTAGGTTCTTTGCATATCTGTATGAATTTCAGAATCAGCTTTTCAGTCTTACAAAAAAGCCTGCTAGATTCTGGTTAGGATTTTGTTGAATCTATTTATGGATCAATTTGGGGAGAATTGACATCTTAACAATATTGAGTTTTCTGACACATGAACAAGGATATCTCTATTTATTTAGATCTTCTTTACTTTCATTCAGCAATGTTTTATAGTTATCAGTGTACAAGTCCTTCACATCTTTGGTCAGATTTATCCCGAAGTATTTCATATTTTTGATGCTATTGTAAATGGTGTTGTTTTTTAAATTTCCTTTTCCAATTATTCATTGCTAATATGTAGAAATACAATGATTTTGTATGTTAATCATGTATCCTGCAACCTTGCTAAACTCACTTATTAGTTCTAGTAGCTTTTTTATAGATAGCTTTGGATTTTCTAGAGACAATTATGTTGTCTATAAATAAAGGCAGTTTTATTTTTCCCTTCCCCATCTGTATTTCTTTCATTTATTTATTTACTTTTGCCTGATCTCCCTGGCTAAAACCTCTAGTACAAAACTGAAAAGAAGTGGTGAGAGTGGACATCCTGTCTTGTTCCTGACCTTAGGAAAAAAAGCACTCAGTCTTTCACCACTAAGTTTAACTAGAGGTTTTTCATAAGTATCTTTTTTTCAGGTAGAGAAAGTTCTCTTTCATTCCTAGTTTTTTGAGAATTTTTGTAAAGAATGAATATTGGATTTTGTCGAATAGTTTTTCTTTTTTTTTAAGATTTATTTATTTACTTGATCCATTTTAAACCCCTCCTTCCCCATTTTGCTGTTTTTTGTGTCCATTCGCTGGGCAATTCTCTGTGTCTGTTTCATCTCTTATCCTCCTCCTCCAGTCTTCACCAGGATTCGATCCTGGAGACCTCCGATGTAGGAGAGAGGTGTTCTGCCATCTGCGCCACCTCGGCTCCTGGTTTTTGGAGCTTTCGGAGCATCTTGTCTTGTCTCTCTCCTTTTACGTCATCATCTTGCATGGCTCCCGGGGCCTGGTGGCTCACCGGCACACAAAGCCCGGCAGCCCATGCGCCTTCTATATATATATTTTTTTTTTATTTTATCGGGAGGTCCCGGGGATCGAACCCAGGTCCCTCCATATGGCAGACGGACGCCCAACCATTTGAGCCATATCCGCCCCCTCGAATAGTCTTTCTACATCTTTTGAGTTGATCATATGGTTTTTCTTTTTAGTATGTTAATGTGGTGAATTTCATTGATTTCCAAATGTTAAACTATCCCTGCATTCCTGAGATAAACCCCACTTAATCATGACGCATGGTCCTTTAAATTTATTGTGGGATTCGATTTACTAAAGTTTTGTTTTGAAAATTTTGCATCTATGTTCACGAGAGATTGGCATATAGTTTTTTGTAGTTTCTTTGTCTGGTTTTGGCTTCAAGGTAATGCTAGAAAGTATTCCCTTCTATTCAGTGTTTTGGAAGAATTTGTGAAGAATTGGTTTATTAATTCCTTCAATGTTTGGTAAATTCCCCAGTAAAACCATGTGGACCTGGAGTTTTCTTTTGTGAAGAAATTTTAGCTATAATTTCAATTTCTTTAAACAAGGCTATTCAGATTATTCATTTCTTGAGTGAGCTGTGGTAGTTTGTGCTATTCAAGAAAATTGTGTATTTCATCAAAGTTGTCAAATTTATTGGCATACAGCAGTTTATATTTCCTTATTATCCTCTTAATATTTGTAGAATCTATAGTGGTGTCACTTCTCTCATTCCTGGGATCAGTAACTTATGTCTTTTTTTCCTGATCATTCTGGCTAGAGGTTTATTATTTTTATCGATCTTCTCCAAGAACAAGCTTTTTGTTTCATTGGTTTTCTCTATTGTTTCTGTTTTCTATTCCACTGATTCTCACTTTGTTATTATTTCCTTTCTTCTTTTTACTTTGTATTTAATTTCTCTTCTTTTTCTTGATTTCTTAGGATAAAAGCTGAGGTCATTGATTTGAGACCTTTGTTCTTTTCTAAAATAAGTGTTCAATGCTATAAATTTCCCCCAAGTATGCATTGGTGGCATCCCACAAATTCCAATATGTTGTGTTTTTATTTTTATTCAGTTCAAAATAGTTTCCAATTTCTAATTTTATTTCTGCTTTGATATGACTTTTGTATTTACTGAGGCTTGTTTTATGGTCCAGAATATGCTCTATCATGGTAAATTATCCAGGAGCACTGGAAAAGAATGTGTATTCTACTGTTGTTGAGTGAAGTATTTATAAATGTCAATCAGGTCAAGTTGGTTGAGAGTGTTGTTCAAATCTACTGTATCACTGCTGGTTTTGTGCTGGTTTTCTGCCTTCTTGTTCTTTCTGTTATTGAGAGAATGTTTAAATGACTGACTATAATTATGGACCTATTTCTCCTTGCAGTTCTATCACATTTTTGCTTCCTGTATTTGAAGCTGTTAACTGGTTCATAAATGTTTAGGGGTGTTGAGTCCTTTTATTTAAGAGTCCCCTTTATCACTATAAAATGACCTTCTGGGAAGCGGATGTGGCTCAAGCAGTTGGGCGCCAGCCTACCACATGGGAGGTCCCTGGTTCGGTTCCCGGTGCCTCCTAGAGAAGACCAGAAAGCCAGCAAGACTGGCTGGCACAGCAAGTTGACGCAACCAGATGACGCCACAAGGAGACACAAAAAGGGAACACAATGAGAGACACAACAAAGCAGGGAGCGGAGGTGGCTCAAGTGATCTGAGCACCTTTCTCCCACATGGGAGGTCCTGGGTTCGGTTCCCGGTGCCTCCCAAAGAGAAGATGAGCAGACACAGAGAGCACACAGCAAATGGACACAGAGAGCAGACAGTGAGCACAAACAATGAGGGGGGTGAGAAATAAATAAATAAAATCTTTTTTTTTTTTTTTTAAATGACCGTCTGCTGAGTGGATGTGGCTCAAGCAGCTGAGTGCCTCTTTCCCACATGGGAGTTCCCAGGTTCAGTTCCTGGTGCCTCCTAAACTCACAAAAAAACATCAAGCAAACAAACGAAAAAACCAACTCGGGTGCCAATGTGGCTCAGTGGTTGAGTGCTGGCTTCCCACATACGAGGTCCCAGGTTCAACCCCAGCCCCCAGTACTTAAAAAAAAAAAGAGAGGGAAGTGGGTGTGGCTCAGTGGATAGAGCCCCCGTTTACCATATGGGAGGCCCGGTGGGCTGATGCAGCAACCTCACGGCAGGAAGCGGGTGTGGCGCAATGGATAGCGCACCCGTTTACCATATGAGAGGCCCCGGGTTCGCTTCCCGGCGCCTCCTTGTGAGGGCAGGCGGGCTCGCGCGGCGCCATGGGCTGATGCGGC